>JXCR01115281.1:3530-39039 GCA_002079205.1 Phalaenopsis hybrid cultivar | reverse complement strand
TATATATATATATATATATATATATATATATATATATATATATATATATATATATATATATATATATATATATATATATATATATATTACACAACTTTTCATACATTGGCTCTGTAGTGGTGTCAACTTCATAAATCCTTACAAAAAATTTGGGATCAATAACTCTTTACAAAAATTAAAATAAATAATTTGCAAAATTAAGATAAACTTTTTTTAAAATTAAACAACATTTTTAAAAACAATAAACAAACATAATATGTCCTTTTGAATTTACGAGAGTCCCTTAAATGAGGTAACCCACTGTTGCTAATGAGATATCCTTGATTTAAATGAGCTTAGCAAATCATTTAAACTAAGTAAATTCAAAAGAAAATAGTGGTACTAGAATGAGGGAACCGTCGGATCCTAACCGGTGTCACTCTAATCAACTTGAACCGCCCCCATAATACTTAAACAACAACAACAATAAAACCAAAACATTGAATCATACACGGTAAAACTTCTTGAACCTTAAACCTTAGGACTGTTACTTTAAGGAGGAGCTTGGAGCTAATATAATGGGTAGCGTGAAGAGAATGTATAGATCTTCTACCATTCATTCCTTTGGATTCTTGAAAATAATTGTCCCTTTTTGATCCAATCCCTTTTGAACTTCTAATGTCCAATATTGAAAACCTTAAACTTTAGAATTCTTGAGAGCAAAACCACTAGTCTGAATTAGGAGTGTCGATCCACCAAAAAAATTACTTATTTTTAGTGCATATTTTACAAGCATTCTATGCACATTTTTTATGATATTATACTTTAAAGGAACTTCTTTTTCATGTTTTTAGTTTCAGGTACATGAACTGGAAATTTAGTGAAAATGAGAGCCAAATAGAGCGCAATTGAAGATTTTTCTGTGGCACTATAACACCAACACTTGGAGCCATGGAACCATAAATGAGAGAGATGGGCACTATAGCACCCTAGACTGGCACTATAGCCCCAGTAACTAACTTTCTAGAAGATCCATTGAATTTGGCACAATTTTGGAGGAGTATTTGAAGCGAGCTTTTGTAATAGTTAATTAGAGATTTCATATTTTGTGTTCAAGTGTAAGTGTGAGTGTGTTTTAGTGTGAAAATATTTGGAGATTGCATAAAGGAAACTCTTAAAGTTTACTTGGTGAGAAGACATAAGGTACTATGTCTTTGTATTTAAGTTTTTGTTGTAAGACTTAGATTGTAATGCAAATGTTTTGTTTTTGTTTAATCTCCATGAATTTTGAGTAGTTCCCTTTCTTTCTCCTTGCATATGAGACTTAATCTTGTGAGATGAGAATGATTTAAAGATTTATTTTTTAATTTTAAAAATTGTAATGGTACTTTCACCGAATCTTCATTTACTTTACAAACAGGCCACTTATGAGGTTAAAATCCATTGAGAAACATAATAACCTGGAAGGGCTATGATTTCACCCAACTAATGGATACGACACTTCATTTTAGGCTGAGCCATTGCGATCACCTAAGGGAGAGTGCAAATAAATAGGGAGATAAGATTTAATGGGCATAAAATTGGGTAGTTCTAGAGTGACAGACTAGTTTCTTATCAATTTGGCTTAAGGTTTAGTACCCTGACGCTCAGATTCAGCCATCATAGTGGCATAGCTTAGGGACATCTAGAGGTGAGAGGATAGATAGTTCTGATGTGGAATCGAGATGTTAAGGAATCGACCTTAAGTTAGCCAATGTTTTTTTCTAGTGCCAGGAGGGGATAAAGAATAGGATATGCTTCTATTTGTCTCAATAGATTAATTTTGTCTTAAATTAATTGAATCCTACATAGGTTAAAATCTTTTTACAATGGGAAAGATTTTTCATAATATCTAAACTTGTTGTTATATTTGATTAAGCTGTTGCATTTAGTTACTATTTTCTTTTTCACTCTTTAGTAGTAATTTTTAGTAAGCAAATCATATTAGACCTCTTACCTGTTTAATTTGCTATTTAATTAGAAATTATGTAAGTTGATTTTAAGAGTCACCGCTTTCTTCATAAGATCGATACTGGGGTCTTAAGAAAAATTGTATATTACCTGAAACTATATGTATATTTACGTAATACCTCTAGTGTGAAAATTTATTATATAATTATTAAATCATTAAATTTGCTCACACTTTCTGCTAGATATTATTTGAGCCATATTTTCTGAAAAAAATTTAGAGATTAAGAATACACGTAATTGCAGGTTGGGTCAAGTTTTTAGCACCATTGCCGGGAATAACGACGAAACTTTTTGACTTACAATTTTATTTGAATTTTAAATTTAATAATTATAAAATATATTTAAAAAAATTAAAAAATTAGAAAAAAAAATTAAATTCAAAATTCAAAAATATATATTTTCATTTTTGTTGTGCCATTTTGGTTTTTGCAATTTCTTTTACATTGTTTATGAGTAGTTCTGGATCTAAAAATTTAGTGCCTTATGATTTTAAACTAGAATGGACTATTAGAAAAATTCAAAAACAAGGAAGACTTCAAAATTCTCAAGAAATAGCTAAGACATCGCAAAATAGTATTGAAATTCAAACTGCTGAAAATGAACATCATAATTTACAAAAAGCTTTAAGTGATTATATGAACCCTACAGTATATGAAATTCATTTAAATATTCAAACTCTAGTTGTAGAGGCTAACTCATTTGAAATTAAACCTTCAGTTATACAAATGGTACAAAAATCAGTTTGGAGGAACACCATCTGAGGATCCCAATTTACATTTGGCTAAGTACTTTCCACCTTCAAAACTACGAAGCTTGGAAAAAATATTACTTCTTTTACTCATTATGAAGGAGAATCTATATATGAAACTTGGGAAAAATTTAAGGAACTTCTTAGAAAGTGTCCATGTCATGTTTTACCAAACTGTTAAATCATTCAAACTTTTTATAATGGATTACTGGGATCCCTTAGATCTATTATATATGTTGTTGTTGGAGGTTTATTAATGTCATAACCCTTTGATGAAGCTTATTCATTAATTGAAGAAATATATACAAATAATTTTCAATGGCCTTTTAATAGATTAAACCTTAAGAAAGTAGCTAGTATTCATGATAACGATGATATTTAAATGATTGCATGTCAAATTGCTGCATTTTCTAAGATGATAGACCAAATTGGAATGAATTTTTCTCCAACACCCCATATGGTTGAAGAAAATTCATTAGGAGAAATGATTGATTCTCATACTTCATTAGAAACTATAAATGCTACCAACAAACCCAATAACCCATATTCTACTTATTACAACCCAGGTTAGAAAAACCATCCTAGCTTTAATTGGAATAATAATCATAGTGTTAGAAGTCAACAATGGGGTAACACTCAAGTCAACCCTTTGGGAAATTAAAACAATCAGGGTCGTGCTAACTTTAGACCTACTTATCCTTCTAGATTTTAATCAACAAGTTAAGGAAAAGAAGTTGTCTACAAAGGAAGTAGTGTTGTAGATGGGTAATCATTTACAAAATTAAAGTGCTGCTATTGGAAATATGGAGAATCAATTAGGACAAATTGCTAACGCAGTTAACAATAGGCCTCAGGGAACACTTCATAGTAATGTAGAGATTAATCCTAAAGATAAGAATAAAGAGCCAGAGAAAGTAAAGGCAGTCCAACTAAGGAGTGGAAAAGAATTAAATGTTAGTTCAAAAAGAGATTAAAGTCGAGAGAAAAGTTGAAGAAATTGAGAAACCTGAAGAAATTGTTCCTAAGAAAGTATAAACACCTAACTCTCTAGCTAATATTAATTTAGAAAGGCCCCTACCACCTTTTCCTCAAAGACTTAAATAGTAAAAATTACATCAACAATTTTCAAAATTTTTTGAAATATTCAAGAATCTTATAATTAATATCCCTTTTGCTGAGGCTTTGGAACAGATGCTAATTTATGCCAAATTTTTTAAAGAAGTTCTAAATAAAAAGAAGAAGTTTGTAGATAATTATACTGTGGCACTTTGTGAGAATGTAGTGCAAAAATTAATAAAAGCTCCCTCAAAAAGTCAAAGATCCTAGTAGCTTTACCGTACCTTATGTAATTGGAGAAAAATTTTATAGAAAAGCTTTATGTGATTTAGGAGCGAGCATTAACCTTATTGTACTATCTCTATTCAAAAGGTTAGGTTTAGGAGATATTTCTCTCACAACTGTAACTCTACAATTAGCAGACCGATCTATCAATTATTTTAAAGGGGTTATGGAAGATGTGCTGGTTAAAGTGGATAAATTTATCTTCCCTCTTGATTTTATTATATTAGATAAGAAAGAAGATAAAGAAATTCTTATTATTTTTGGGAGACCTTTTTTGCTACCGGACGAACAATGATAGATGTGCGGAAAATAAAATTAATAATGAGAGTAAATCTAAATAAGTTAAATTTAATGTCCTAAAAAAATGAAGTATCCTGATGAAAAATCTTATGGAATGGATACAATTGATTATATGATTGTTAATAATTTTCAAAACATATGCGAAGTCATATTGGATAAAAAAATGAGGTCATTTTGGAAGAGAAAGAGAAAGAAACTGAGACTGAAAGGTATTTTAAAGATGAATCAAATGAGCTAATTACTGAGGATTCAAATTATGTTCAAGAAAATTATGAAATATTAGGTACTACTGAAAACAATACACCTCTGATTCCATCTATTGAAAATCCTCCTAAACTTCAGATGAAAGTTTTACCAACTTATTTAAAGTATGAATATTTGGGGAACTCATCTATATTAACAGTTATTATATCCTCAGATTTAACTGCTGATCGAGAAGAAAAATTATTGCTAATATTAAAGAATCTTAAAAAAGCCTTTGGATGAATATTAACTGATATTCAAGTAGTCAACCCTTCAATCTGTATGCACTGAATTTTGATAGAAGATAACCAAAAGCCTAGGGTTTATCCTCATAGGAGATTTAATCCTTTAATGAAAGAAATTGTTAAGAAAGAAATTTTGAAGTGGTTAGATGTTGAGATTACTTATCCAATTTTGGATAGTTCTTGGGTTAGTTCTACTCATTGTGTTCCTAAGAAAGGAGTGACTATGGTTGAAAATGAAAGGAATGAATTAATTTTGATAAGGCAAGTTACTGGATGGTGAATCTGTATTGATTATAAAAAATCAAATGCTGCCACTAGAAAAAACCATTTTCCTAAACCTTTTCTGGATGAAATGTTAGATAGACTAGCAGGACACCATTTTTTTTATTTTTTTGATGGATATTCTGGATACCACCAAATACCTATTGCTTTTGAGGATCAAGAAAAAACAAATTTTACTAGTCCTTATGAAAATTTTGCATTTAGAAGGATGTCATTTTGATTATGTAGTGCCTTTGCAACTTTTAAAAGATGTATGATGTCAATTTTTTATGATTTATTTGAAAAAGGAATTGAAATTTTTATGGTTGATTTCTCAGTCTTTATGATTTCCTTCAATTTATGTTTTAGATCATTTAGCAAGAGTTCTAACATGCTGTGAAAACAAAATTTGTTCTTAATTGGGAAAAATGTCAATTTATGGTTGCAGGAGGAATTGTGTTAGGGCATAAAATTTTTGAAAAATGCATGGAAGTTGATCTAACAAAAATTCAAGTTATTAGTTATTGCTACCTCCTACAAATGTGAAGGGAATAAGAAGTTTTCTAGGACATGCTGGTTTCTACAAACGTTTTATTAAAGATTTTTCAAAAATTTCCAAGTATGTATGTCGACTTTTAGAAAAAAGATGCCAACTTTAATTTTAATGATGAATGCCTATATGCCTTTATCTTATTAAAAGAGAAAGGTTTCACCTGATTGCACAAAGCTTTTTGAAATAATGTGTTGTTAGTGATTATACTATAGGGTTGTGTTTGGAAAAATATATGACAAAAAATTCAAGGTGATATACAGTGTTAGTAAAACACTTAATGAGGCTAAAATTTATTTCACTACCATTGAAAATGAAATGTTAGCTATAGTATTTGTTTTTGATAAATTGACATCTTATCTTATTAGAACCAAATGTATTGTGCATACTGATTATTTTACTATAAAATATTTAATGATGAAGAAGGATGCAAAATCACGATTAATTAGATGGGTCCTAATGCAAGAATTTGATTTTCAAGTTATGAATTGGAAGGGTACTGATAATCAAATAGCTAATCATCTATCAAGGCTTAAACAAGAAAATGAAAAAGATTTAAATTATGAAATTAATGAGAACTTTCCTAATGAACAATTATGTGGGATAAATGAATGGTAAGTTTTGTGGTATGCTGATATAGTGAACTACTTGGTTAGTAATATTTTACCTTAAGGATTAGATAGCCATCAAATTTAAAATTTCATACATGATTCATCATTTTAATTTTGGGATGACCCTTATTTTTATAAATAATGTAAGGACTTATTTATTCGAAGATGTGTACCATTAGAAGAAACTCAAGAATTATTTAAAAATGTCATAAAACAAATTTTGGGAAACATTTTGGAGTAGATAAAACTACATTTAAAATTTTACAATCTGGATTTTATTGGCCTACTTTATTTAGGGATGTTGAAAATTACATAAAAATTTGTGATCGATGTAAATTTTACTCTTGAAGTTGAAATCTTTGATGTTTGGGGATTAGATTTCAGGGGACCATTTGTACCATCTTTTGGAAAGATTTATGTTTTAATTGTTGTGGATTATGTTACTAAATGGATTGAAGCACTTGCTTTACCTCGCTATGATGCTAAAAGTGTAGTAAAATTTTTAAGAAAGAATATTTTCACAAGATTTGGAATGCCACGAGTTGTCATTACAAATGGGAGATGTCAATTCATAAATAGAATGATTGAAACATTAACTCTAAAATTTGGGATTAAACATCATATTATCATAGCTTATCATCCTCAGATCAGTGGATTAACAGAAGTATCCAATCAAGAAATTAAAAGAATATAGAAAAAATGTTAAATCTGAAAAGGTCTGATTAGTTTGCAGGACTTGATAATGCTTATGGGCCTATAGGATTGCCACCATGTAGGCTCATATATGGAAAAACATGTCACTTGCCAGTTTAGTTGAAACATAAAGCTTATTCGGCATATAAAGAGTTTAATTATAATTTGAAAGATGTTGGAGAGAAGTAATTACTATAATTAAATGAACTTAATGAATTGAGAAATGAAGCTTATGAGAATGCCAAAATTTATAAGGAGAAAATGAAATTTAGGCATGATAAAAAAATTAGAAAAAACATTTTGAGTCTGGGCAAGTAGTATTGCTTTATAATTTGAGATTAAAATTATTTCTAAGAAAACCTAAATCTAGGTGTCTAGGAACATTTATTATGGTAAGAGCATATTCATATGGAGCTGTTGATATTGAAGTTCCAAAATTTGGGAGAGTGATTAAGGTAGATGGACACCGATCAAAAGCTTACATGAGTGGAGAGGGTCATGCATTTGAAGAGATCCTAATTATGGGTCAAACCTGATTAAAACAATGGTTATGTCGGGCTGATGATGTTAACCAATACATTTTGTGGGAGGCAACCCATAGTTATCAGTGTTATTTGGATTTGAATTGTTGTTGTGATGATTTCTAAAAAGTAATTGCTAGTTTTATACAATTTTGTTGGCACAAATGATACGCCTAAAAAATGATTGCTTTTTCATATATATTTTATGCTCAATTTTAATGAATTTTAATGATATTACACTTTAAAGGAAGGTATTTTGAATATTTTTAATTTTAGGGACAAGAAATGGAGTTTTGGAGAAAAAGAAGCAAAAATAGTGCAATTTGGAGCAAAAACAAGCAAGAAAGAAAATTCTGTCCTAACACATTTTGATATGTTTTTCTATGCTTAATATCCAATTCTCACATATTTTTGAATGAAATTACACTTTAAAAGTGGGTTGTTTTTATGCTTATTTTGTAGGTATATCTGTTAGGAACACAACACAACTAAAACAGAGTGAAATAGAGCTAAAACATAGCCAAACAAAGCAAAATGGTGGAGCTGTGTAGGGTGGGCACTGACAGTACCAGAGTGCAGAGAACAACATAAAAATGGTGCCGACAGCACCCAAAACGACACTAACATCACCCAAGACAGTTTCGATGCGATGCTGAGCGAATTTCTAGAAGATTCAATGTATTTGGATGCTTTTTGGAAGGTTGCTAGAGGCATCTCCTGGGAAATTAGTCCCTACAATATAATAGAGCGCTTTTATGTTAGAAAAAGTGGTGTGTGTGAGGGAAAAAATGTAGAGAATGTTTCAAGATCATAGAATAGGAGTAGAAATTTAGATTTCTACCTTTTTTTGGAGAGTTTGGTAAGGAGATTTTGAGAGAATATATAAGGGAATGTTCTAGCATTGCTTGGATCAACCTGAGACTTTGTGGGAGAGATTTTCATATTTCTTTCAAAGGGAAAAAGCTAAGTATTGTGTTCTTCATTATCTTATGATTTTGTAAAGACTTATCTAGTGGATTTGCTTTGATTTAATAAAGTTTTTCGTTGTGTTTTCTTCGTGTTGTGTTATGTGTTTCTCTTTCTCTTTCTTCTTTTTTTGGAAATAGTGGCATGAGAAGATTATGCCATTATTTTCCATTTACTTTTCTTTTGCAATGAGTAGTATTCATGTTTAGGACATTTAGATGCATGTTAGAAGAAGTTTTAATTATAAATGGGATGGTTTTTACTTACACTTCATTTACATTACAAAAAGGGCCCGTTGTAGTGTTAAAATTCGTTGTAATTGCATTAAGACCCAAGAAGGCAGTGTAATTCTCAACAAGGTGGAGCCACATTCAAATACCATGGATGGTGAAGTTCATGGGGGTTGAGAACAAATAAATAGGGAAATATATAAATTATTTGGTGTAGAATTAGAGATTTTAGGGTGACAGACTAAAATCCCCAATTGGGTCTTAGAGTTTAAGAACTATAGCTAGTGTTAGCCTTCAGGGGAAGGGAAGTGGGAGCATTGGAGTGAGACCTAGCATCCACCTAGCCTAACCACTGATTTAGGGACTAAACCTGAGATTTGCCAAAGATTTTCTATAACACTGAATCAGGGTAGAGAATTAAAATCTCTCATATTTGGCACATACAATATTTAATGTATCTCATTCTTTTACATTATCCAATTCACTACATAAGAATAAAAGTTTTTAACATCTTAAAATTCTCCAAACCAATTCATCTAGAAAGGGTTATCTTTAGAATTAATATTTACATTTAGGAACAATTACTATCCTTACATTGCAAATTCACATTTAGGAGTAGTTGCTAGATAAAAAATCTTATTATGGTTAGACTTTTATGTTCTCTTGTAGTAGTTAGATTGACGAATCCACTACAACTCGGGTCTAACCTGGACTTGAGTTTTAGAAGAGACATTATGAATTTATCAGTGAAAATTCCATCTCAATTTTGTTACTTCCTTTCTTTGACCTTGTTTTCATTTGGTAGGAGTAGCTAACCTATTTGACGAGTAACATGTGGATGAATTTACACTATCCTTATAATTGTTAGAGGTACTTAATTATTGGGATATGGTAATGTCTGGTGTTGGTGCTCGAGAACCAATATATCAAGGATAATCTTATCTTTGGGATTATATTTTATAAAATCATTTAGAATGTACCTTATTTATCTGTGTAGTGATTCCAATAGAAATTGGAAGTAAGTTAGTGAGATGCGATGAGATGGAGGAAGAATTGACCTTATTTATTTTGTTTGTGTTACAATTTTATAAAACTTAGAGAACATTTTTATATTCCAATGCTCATACATGTTATGCTAGTTAGAGTTTTGTTTAGTTAATTTCATTTTGACATGTTTAGTTTAGATTTACTTTCAACTAAATGTTTTCTATCCTGATAAATAATTATAGATATTTTTGATAGAAATTTGTGGTAGATAGAATTTCTAAATTGTTTTTCTTCCTACTTATATTTTCAACACTAAATGCTATACATGTTATAAAATCAAGTTTGGGGGTAGGAAGAAAAATAGATTTTAAAGCTAAGAATACTTCTTTTTAGTTTAGTATTATTGCATGCATGTTTTAGGCTAGAGTTACTTTCTCCTGTAGTTATTCTGTCCTTATTATGAATGTATTTGAATTTGATAGGATGTTGTAGTAGTTAGTAGATTCAACTTTTACTTTTTCTTCCTGCTACATTTTACAAAATTGATTGCAAAATATTTTAAAATTTAAGTTTGTGGGAAGAAATTTTTTTTAAAAGAATGAAACTGAATTTTATTGGTCCTCAATTAGATGTATTTTAAAAAATTAATTTAACACGACCTTTGGTATTAGAGGCTCACTTTTGATAACTATATTTGTGTTTCTAAAGAAATAGTAGATTTAAGTAAGAGTTTTCAATAATGAATGTTGATTCTAGAGTTAAGATATTTGATACGAAAGAATAAGACTATGCTTTTTCTATTTAAAGTAAAGGAAATTGTATTTTTGAAGTATTAACAATCTTAGAGTTTCATGTAAGAAGAAAAGAATGAGGCTTTATGAAAAATCTATAAAGCTAATATGAATTTATAAAGTGAAAGAATGTGAAAAGTTTTTAACTTTAAGAAGAGGATAGTGAAGTTTAAAATTATTAAAGGTTATCTAGATATAGTAATTCTCACATAAAAAAGAAGAAAAAAATAAGAAAGGATTAAAAATGATCATAAAAGAAAATAAAAAATAAAAAGAAAAGAAAAGTATGTGAGGAGAAGCTTGAGGAGATGCCTAATAAAAAATTGGCTTCACTTGAATCAACTTGAGGAAGAAGGCTTTATTACAATTTTTAAACTTGTATTTGAGTATTAGTATTCTTACTAATAACGTTCTCATGAAATTCTTTTTCATATGGATATTCTGAGTGGCTTTAATATGACAAATTGCAATTCTTCTTGAAATGAATAGAGAATCAGAAATCTTAGACTTGACTACTAGATGTGCTTATATATTTAGAATTGACTTAAGTTGTTAAAAATTTTTCTTAAGTTGTGTTATTATATTTAGTAGACCAAATTGCAGAAATTTAGAAGTTAAAATCTCTTCCATTATTCATAACTTTTTATGTAGTAAATTTGTTACTTGGGGACAAGTAACGGATAATTTTGGGGGATTTTGATACGCCTAAAAAATGACTACTTTTCATATATATTTTATGCTCAATTTTAATGATTTTTAATAAAATTACACTTTAAAGGAAGGTGTTTTGTATATTTTTGATTTCAAGGACAAGAAATGGATTTTTGGAGAAAAGGAAGCAAAAAAGGTGCAATTTGGAGCAAAAACGAGCAAGAAAGATGATTATGTCTTGACACATTTCAATATGTCTTTTTATGCTTAATCTCTTTTACACTTCTCACATATTTTTGAATGAAATTACACTTTGAAAGAAGGTTGTTTTTATGCTTATTATGTAAGTATATCTATTAGGAACACAATGCAACTAAAACGGAACGAAAAAAAGCTAAAACAGAGTCAAACGAAGCAAAATGGTGGAGCTACGCAGAGTGGGCACCGACGGCTCTAGAACCGGCACCGACAGTGCCAGAGTGCAGAAAATAGCATGAAAATTGCACCAATAGCACCCAAAATGGTACTGACAGTGCTTGAGATAGTTTAGATGCGATGCTGGGCAAATTTCTAGAAGATTCAATGTATTTGGACGCTTTTTGGAAGGTTTCTTGAGGCATCTCTTGAGAAATTAGTTCTTACACTATAATAAAGTGCTTTTATGTCAGAAAAAGTGGTGTGTGTGAGGGAAAAAATGTGGAGAATGTTTAGAGATCTTAGTACAGGAGTAGAAATGTAGATTTCTACCTTTTTTAGAGAGATTGGTGAGGGGATTTTGAGAGAATCTGTAAGGGAATGTTCTAGCATTGCATGGATCAGTGTGAAACTTTGTGGGAGACATTTTCATCTTTATTTCAAGGGAAAAAAGCTAAGTATTGTGTTCTTCATTATGTTATAATTTTTTGAACACTTATATTGTGGATTTGCTTTGATTTAATGAAGTTTTTCATTGTGTTTTCTTCGTGATTTATGAAGTGTTTCTCTTACTTTTTCTTCTTTTTTTTGAAATAGTGGCATGAGAATATTATGTCATTCATTTTAATTTACTTTTTTGTTGTAGAGAGTAGGATTAATTTTTAGGATATTGGGATGCATGCTAGAAGAAGTTTTAATTATAAATGTGATGGCTTTTACTTGCACTTCATTTACATTACAATAAAGGCCCATTGTAGTGTTAAAATTTGTTGTAATTGCATTGAGATTTGACATGGTGATGTAATTTTCAAAAAGTGGAGCCACATTCAAATTCCATGGATGGTGAAGTTCATGGGGGTTGAGTGCAAATAAATAGGGAAATATATATACTGTTGGGCGTAGAATTATAGATTTTAGGGTGATAGACTAAAATCCCCAATTTGGTCTTTGAGTTTAGCAACTAAAGTGAGTGTTAGCCTTCAAGGGAAGGGAAGAGTGAGCTCTGGAGTGAGAACTAGTATCCTCCCAACTTAACTATGGATTTAGGGACTAAACCTGAGATTAACCAATGATTTTCTATAACACTGAATCAGGATAGAGAATTAAAATTACTCTTATTTGACACATACAAAATTTAAGGTATCTCATTCCTTTACGTTATCCAATTCACTATATAAGAATAATAGTTTTTATCATCTTAAAATTCTCCAAACCAATTCATCCAGAAAGGGTTATCTTTAGAATTAATATTTACATTTAGGAATAGCTACTATCCTTACATTTAACATTTGCATTTAGGAGTAGGTTCTAGATAAAAATGATTTTAAGGACTAATAGTAGTTGATTGGAATTTGACTAAGGACCTCTTTCCTCGTTTCTTTATGGGATCGATACTAGGGTTCCTAAAGAAAGCCCTATATTACTTGAAGCGATTTGTGCACTTGCGTAGAAGCCATTGTGTGAACTGTTTGCTATATTTTATAACACTTCAATTTTGCATATTAGCTGGTAGTTATAAATTGGGTCAAGTTTTTGACCATCTTTTGAATGCTAAATTACTATGTAAAATCGGGTCTAGTCAAGTTTTTGGCGCCTTCTCAGGGGAATTAAATTGACATAAAACAATACACGCTAGGGGCACATCAACAAAGCATTATTATATTAAAGTATTTGAAGAGTGGAAGAAGGAAATTTGATAATTGAATATAGTTGTTTGGCGTTATAGCGCCATAGTTCGAGTAACTCCTTTAAATCAACAAAAATTTGGTTTCCATTCCTCTTTCTCTATATAAAACTGCCCAGGACAGGATTTGAAGTATCACTACCACATTCCTAATTATTTTAAAGAAATTTGAGTACGGGAATTTCGTTAGAGAGATGCTGACCTCACTTTTGGTTGAGGTCTACTTTCTTATTTAGAAGCCAAGGATAGCTATAGGATTTTCTTGTTAACTATTTCTAGAGGACTAGTGATAGAACCATCAACAATAGAAATTCTAAAAACTCTTCTTTGCTCATCTGAAGTTCCACATGTTGGTTCTAACCTCTAGCACTTAGTAAGTGGAACTAATGTTGAGCAACTTAAGAGGAGACTCCGATACACCTAAAATATATAGTATTTATGTACTCATTTTTATACCTATTTTTTAGATATTATGGTTTAATGGAAGGTATTGGTGTGTTTTTGCTTTCAGGTACAATCAAATGGATAAAAATGGTGAGAGGAGTAAAAAAGGATCAAATTTGGAGCAAAAAAGAAGAAGGTGTGCAAGAGAATTGTGGTACCTAAGCACCTAGAGCTTGCGGTTAAGTGCCAGTAAAACTAAGAAGACCACGCCTAAGCGCCAAGTATCTCAAAATTAAGAGCCACAAGTACTTACTTGGTGATTCAGTGAATTTGAGAAAACTTCTGAAGAGGTTTTTGAAGGAACTCTTGTTGAAAACATGACAAATAACTAATGAACATAAAATACATTCAATGGGGATTTGAAAGGAGGCAACTCTTGAAAGATTCATTGAATGTGGACACATTTTGAAGAGAAACAAATGCACCTTTTGAAAAATTATAAAAGAAGACTTGGCTTTGATTGAAGAGGGCTCTCTCCTATGCCTTCCTCTCGCCACTCTAGAGCCGCCACCCCCCTCTAGGCATCGCGGATGCCTCTTTCTCTTTAATTAATTAGGATAATTTTAGGGATAAGTAGAAGAGACGATTTTTAGTGTGTGACTAGAGAGTAATGTAAGGAAAAGGAAGAGAAGAGATTCAAAGGAACTTCAAAATATTGGTGGAGAGGATTTGAGATAAGTTTTTATTTGTGACTACATTTGGTTTTAATTTAAACTTCTTATTTGTTTTTATGATTTCTACTTTCAAACATAAGTGTGGTTGTTTTTTCTATGTAAATTTTGAGTATTTTTCTTTATCATTTTCCTTAAAATAATAAGTCATTAAGTATTGGATGGATGTTGTGTGACGTATTTATCTTTAATGTTGGAATAAGCTGTGATGATTTTAAACCTTCTTGATTTGGCCAATTAAGATATTAATATTTATTTTTATAACATGTAAAATCTGAGATGGTATTGTCTCAGTCAACGAATGGTAAGAATCACATGAGATTGTATGGATGAGAAAGTAATTCATATGATTGAGTGCAAATAAATAAGGAAATAAACTTTGAAGAATGTAGAATTATAGGACTTTAGAGTGACAGACTAAAGCCCCAAATTTTGTTTATAATTTTAGGTTTTAATATGAGATGTTAGCCCCCAAGTGGAGGGAGAAGATGGAACTCTAGAGTGCGAGCTAGTATCTTCCCTACCTAGCCCGAACTCAAGACTATTCAAACTTTAAACTAGCTAATGCTTTTATAGCATCTCTAGTATGGGCAAAAACTACTATTGCTCTTCTTTGACACAATATAATTTTAATACTTCCACAACAAAATTCCTATATTTGTTACTGATTCATGATAAGTAAAAAAAATTTTTTTTATATTGCATTTATCTTACAAATATCTATTTAAATTTATTTAGTTGTTTACTTTACTTTCAATTAACAAAAATTAAAAAAAAAATGAAACTTTCATTCCTATTTCAACATCTATAGTTTGAGTAAGAATATTTTGTAAAATAAATTTTTTTATCTAATTTTTTTTATTTAGTTACATATTGTTTTTTTCCTTATGGGTTCAATATTTGAGGCTTAATAAAAAAGTCCTATATTACTTGATAATGATACGTATACTTGTGTAGTATCGCATAATTAAATGTAATAATTGCATTCTTACTTACTTCAAAGTCAAGTTTTTGGCAATCATTCCAAATTAAGATATATAAGTAAAGAAAAATTAAGATTATAAATGCATAAATCACACTGTCAAATAAAATCAAGATCAAGTTTTTGGCGCCGTTGTCGGGGAGAATAAAAATGCTTGAAGAAATTTTTAGAAAGTAAATTTCTATTTTTAGAAAGTCTTATTTAAACTTTTCAATTTATTATTTGAATATTGTAGTGTTATTTTTGTATAAAGTTCTTGTTTGTGTGATTTTATTTTATGTTGTTTTGCAGTAATGTATGCATAGTTCAAATTTTAAAGGACCAGTGCTTTACGATTCTAAATTATAAATAACTATTAGAAAAATTAAAAAAATCAAAAATACAGAAAAAAAGACCAAAAAATTTAATAAATGACAAACCAAGATAATCAAAATGCTGAAATTAATCAAGAGTTTAGACCTTTAAGAGAATATGCTAACCCTACAAGAGATTATTCAAAAATGTGTTGCAGTGGCAAATTTATTTGAACTTAAACCTGCTATTATCCAAATGGTATCAAATAATTTTTTTGGGGGAGCACCAACTGAAGATCCAAACTTATATCTTGTCAACTATCCAATATTCATGAATTTGATACTTTTGCAATGTCAGCAAATCAAGTTACTACAATTTCAAATAATTTAAACAAATTTGGAATGAAATTTTCTCAACCAATTTCAATAATTAAAGATAATTCGTTATGACAAATGGTAGATTCTCAAGCATCATTAAAAAATTTGAATGCAATAAATAACAAGCAGATAAACCCATATTCAAACTATTATAATCCAAGTTGGAAGAACCATCATAACTTTAACTGGAATAATACTTTGTGTGGTAATGATTAACAATGGGGGAACAAACAAGTAATCCCATTGGGAAACTAGAACAACCAAGGTAATAATAATTATAGACCTACTTATCCTCCTGACTTTAACAGTAATCCACAATTAAAGTAGAAAAAGTTTTTAATAGAAGAAATGGTGTTATAAATGGGAAATCAATTACAAAGTCAAGGAGATACAATTATAAATATTGAGAATCAATTATGATAAATAACAATATCACTAAGCAATAATAGATCCCACAGAACACTTCCTAGTAATACAGAAGTAAATCTAAAAGACCAGAATAAATAGCTAGTAAAAGTCGTTCAACTTAGAAGCGGAAGAGAGTTGGATGGTAGAGTTTAAAAAGAGATTGCAGTAGAGAGATAAGAAATTGAAGCACCTGAAGAGGACACTCTGAAAGGTTTAGAGAGACCTATTTTTCCATTAAAAATTGACTTGGAAAAACCACCAACTTCATTTTCTCACAGACTTCATCAAGAAAAGATAGATAATCAATTTTCAAAATTTGTGGAAATCTTTAAAAATCTTATGATTAATATTCCATTTATTGAAGCTTTAGAACAAATTCCAAGTTATGTGAAGTTTATGAAAGATATTCTTAATGGAAAAAGGAAGTGCAAAGATAATGAGACTATTGCACTTAGTGAGGAGTGCAGTGCTACAATTCAAAAAAAGCTTCCTGAAAGCTTAAAGATCCTAATAGCTTCACAATTTCATGTGCAATAGTAGATAAATTTATGAGATAACTTTATGTTATTTAGGTGCAAGCATTAACCTTATGTCATTACCAATATCTAAAATATTAGGATTAAGAGAAATAACCCCTACTATTGTAACTCTGTAGTAAATAGATCATTCAATGACATATCCTAAGGGAGTTATAGAAGATGCTTTAGTGTAAGTGGATCAATTTATCTTTCCTATAGATTTCATTGTGCTAGATATGGAGGAAGATAAGGAGATACCTATCATTTTGGGGAGACATTTTTTAGCTACAGGAAGAGCAATGATATTTGTGTAGATAGGGGAATTAACTATGTGGGTCAATGATCAAAATTTACTTTTAATCTTTGCAAATCATTGATGTATCCTGCAAAAGGTAAAGATCATGAATATTACAAAATAGATGTAATAAGATATTTGAGTGAATGCCATTTCAAAATAACTTATGAAGCGAAATCTAAAATGAAAGAGTTAGAACACAAGCAAGAAGAGGAATTATATCAATTGGAAGACTTTTATAAGGAAGATTTGAACTATGTTTGAGAAAGTTTGAAGCTTTGGACACAACATAAGAAAATAATTCTTTTTGTCCATCAATTAAAAAACCTCCTGAACTTGAGTTGAAGTTACTTTCTGAACATTTAAAATATGTCTTTTTAGGTGATTCCTCAACATTGTCGGTTATAATTTCCTCAAAATTAACTATAGAAAAAGAAATGAGTTTAAAGAAACTTTGAAGAATTATAAGAAAGCCTTCGTGTGGACAATTGCTGATATTAAAGGAATCAGTCCTCCAATTTGCATACATAGAATTCATATGGAAGAGAACTGGAATCCCTAGGTTGATCCTCAAAGGAGATTGAATCTTGTTATGAAAGTGGTTGTTAAGGAAGAAAATTTAAAGTGGTTAGATGTTGAAATTATCTAATCTATTTCAGATAATGCACATGTTAGTCCAATTCACTGCATTCTTAAGAAAGGAGAAGTGACTATACTATGAATAAACATAATGTGTTAATACCAACAAGACAAGTTGCAGGGTAGAAAATATGCGTTGATTATACAAAATTAAATCTCGCCACTATGAAAGATCATTTACCCTACCCTTTTTAGACCAAATGTTGGATATACTAGCTGGTCATAAATGCTTTTATTTTTTGGATGGATATACCGGTTATCACCAAATACAAATAGTTCCTAAGGATCAATTGAAAATAACTTTTACTAGTATTTATGGTGCATTTTCTTTTAGAAGAATGCCTTGTGGTTTATGTAATTCCCCTGCTACATTTCAAAGATGTACGATGGCTATTTTCTACGATTTAATTGAAAAAAAATTGAAGTTCTTATGGATGATTTTTTAGTGTTTGGAACTTCATTTGAATCAAATTTAGAACATTTATCAAGAGTTCTTAAGCACTGTGAAGAAACAAATTTAGACCTTAATTTGGAAAAAAATGCCAATTTATGGTAGCATGAGGAATTGCTTTAAAACATGAGATATTAGAACAATTGTGAGAGAAATTAGGAGTTTTTTACCTAACCCAACAATTGTGAGAGAAATTAGGAGTTTTTTAGAACATGTTGGATTCCACAGTCGATATATTAAAGATTTTTTTATAAATTGCTAAGCCTTTATGCCATTTGCTTGAAAAAGAAATAATTTTTAATTTTGATAAGGAATGCTTAAAAGTTTTTGAGCTGTTAAAAGAAAAATTAATCACCACACCAATTATTGATTTACCAAATTGGGAAAAACCTTTTGAATTACTTCGTGTGCAATTGAAGTTGTTTTAGGACAAAAACATGATAAGATTTTCAAAGTTATTTACTATACTAGTAGAGCTCTTAATGAAGCTCAAATTAATTATACCACAACTGAGAAATAGTTATTAGCAATAGTATATAATTTTGATAAATTTAGATTATACGTCATTGGAATAAAATGTGTAGTGCATACAGATCATTCTGCTATTAAATATTCAATGAAAAAGAAGGATGTAAAAAAAGACTGATACGATGGATTCTTCTTTTGCAAGAATTTGACTTTGAGAAAGTAGATAGGAATGGAGCTGAGAATCAAATTGCTGATCATTTGTCCATTCTTGAATTAGAAAAATCACTCTATTTTGAAAAGAAATTTATAAACATTTTCCAAATAAAGAATTATTTAGTGTTAATAAGTGGTGTGTTTCATGATATGTCGACATTGTGAAAATTATTGTTAGTGATATTAAACCCTATGGGACGACATACCAACATTAGAGGAATTTTTATCTGAAGCTAAGACTTATTATTGGGATGACCAATTTTTATATAAAAAAGAAAATGATATAATTATTCAAAGATGTGTGACTTTAAAAGAAACTTATGAAATTATCCAAAAATGTCATAAATCTGATTTTGGGGGACATTTTGGTGTTGATAAAACAACATACAAAATTTTAGAATCTGAATTTTATTGACCTACAATCTTTAGAGATGTTAATGCATATATCAAAACTTATGATTGATGTCAACGAGTAGGCAATCTTTCTAAGAGAAATGAGATGCCCCTCAATTATGTGTTGGAAGTTGAGATATTTGATGTTTGGGGATTAGATTTCATAGTACCATTTTTACAATCTTTCAGAAATTTATATATATTGATAGCAGTTGACTATGCATTCAAACGGATATAAGCTATTGCTTTACCTTGATGTGTTGCTCAAAGTCTTGCAAATTTTTTAAGGACAAATATATTTTGTAGATTTAGGAAGCTGAGAGTGATGATAACTGATAGGGAAGTCATTTCAAAAATGTAATAATGGAGAAATTGTTAAAGAAATGCCATATCAACTACCAAATTGCTACTTCTTATCATCCTCAGACAAGTGGTTTGGCTGAATTATCCAATCATGAAATCAAAAGAATTTTAAAAAAATTTGTGAATCCAATAAAAATGGATCGGTCAGTCAAAATTGATTATGCTTTGTGGGCTTATAGGACTGCATATAGAACCCTTATCGGAATATCCCCACATAGGCTAATTATTGGTAAAGCTTTTCATTTATCAGTTGAACTTGAGCATAAAACATATTGGGCTATTAAAGAATTTAATTAAATTTTAAAGTTTGTTCGTGAGAAAAACTATTGCAAGTAAATGAGCTTGAAGAGATAAGGAATGAATCTTATGAGAGTGCTAAGATTTATAAAGAAAAGATGAAGATGTGGCATGATTAGAGTATTTTTACTAAAAATTTTGAGCTAATACAACAAGTTTTGCTATATAAAGCAAGATTAAGATTTTTTTTAGGCAAATTTAAGTCCAGGTGGATGGGCCTACTTATTGTGATAAAATTTTATCCTTATGGAGCTGTGGATATCAAAGATCCTAAAACTGAGAAAATATTCAAAGTGAATGGTCACAGGTTGAAACCATACTTTTTAGGGGATCAACTTAAATTAAATGATCTTCTCTTGTTGGGTCAAACAGAATAAGCATTGGTTACGTCGGGCTGAACACATTAAACCAAGCGCATTGTGGGAGGTAACCCATAATTATCTTTGTGTTTCTATTTTGAATGTTATTTTATTATGCTTTATTAAAAAAAATTATGGTAGTATTTTGAATAGATAAAAATTAAGTAATGACTTTAAGACCTTAATAGATGACTTAGATATGTTAGAATGAGTATTTGGACGTTAAGTTGACCTGTGCTAAATTAAGCACCAATGCTTAAGCGTTAACATACATTGCTTAAGCGCAACTGTTAACTAAACATGCTAAATTATGTTTCTAGACAATTTAAACATGATTTTGTGGGTTTTAATGTGGGTTAGTGGTTTGAGAACACATCTAGTAGTTTTAGGCTTTGTCCAAAGCCAATAAATAGAAGGGAATAAAAAGAAATTTCACCCCACTTCAATTTTCACCCTAAAGTCTAAGTGAAGAGTGAGAGATCTTAGAAAAATGTCTACTTGGGAGATTGATATAAGTAAAAAGAGGAAGCCATGAAGAAGAAGTTCATTATTCTAAGTGTGCAAGAGTTATACAATGGTTTCCTAGCTGTTAGTATAGAAAGAATAGCAGAGAAAATTAGAAAGATTAAGGCTAACGTGGCTTCAGTTGAAGCAAAGGGGAATGAAGTTAACACACATTTGGAGCATATTGGATGACAACTTAATATGCAATTTTGCCACACAAATTTTATAGAAGAAGCAGACAAGGCTATGTATTTGAAAAATAAATGGATTGAAGAAGACTCAAACAAAGTTCTTCATCACCGTCTGTTCTATTCGATCTAAATTCCAAATGCCCCAAGAGAAAATAATGAAAGTCTAGGATTTGTTCCCTTGGAAGGAGAGTGGCATTAAGTTCTATGTTTAGTGTTTGTTTGTGTTAGCTGTTGTGATGTTAGTATCAAGTTTATTTTATGCATGTGTAATGTTAAGTTTGCTTAGTGTTTCTTCTTAGGAATTATCTCATCCAAGACTCTTTGGATTGAGAAATAATGTATCACAAATATTTTTATTTGTTTGTGAATTAATATAAGTGTTTGTTTGTGTGTAAACTCTTATGTTACTTTGTGTTGAATAGAATTAGATAAAATTGGTGACTTTTGTGAAAAAGGAGAGTTGAATGGGAAGAAAATAATTATTAAGNAATGTATCACAAATATTTTTATTTGTTTGTGAATTAATATAAGTGTTTGTTTGTGTGTAAACTCTTATGTTATTTTGTGTTGAATAGAATTAGATAAAATTGGTGACTTTTGTGAAAAAGGAGAGTTGAAGGGGAAGAAAATAATTATTAAAGATTTATAAGAACCTTTAGGGGTGGTTGAATTAAGTTAGATGTGCATTTCACTAAAAATCACAAATATCAAAATTCGTGCATTGGCGCCTAAGCGCCAAAACCCCGCGCTTAAGCACTGGACAACCAAAGATGTAGGCGCCTAAGCACCGAACCAGTTGTATTTAAGTGCTAATTCACTTAAACCGATTTGTGAACGATTAAAGGTGGAAAATTAACCCAAAAATGCCATTTTTACCCCCTTGATGTCATCTTCTTCCTTCAAGTTCAAGAGTGAGGAGTTAANGCACCGAACCAGTTGTATTTAAGTGCTAATTCACTTAAACCGATTTGTGAACGATTAAAGGTGGAAAATTAAGCCAAAAATGCCATTTTTACCCCCTTGATGTCATCTTCTTCCTTCAAGTTCACGAGTGAGGAGTTAGGGCTTTTTCTATAGTGAAGATTTCTTGGTGAATTCGAGCAAAATTTGCTAGATTTGATCTTCTTGAGGTAAGAGCTTCACTTATATGTAAAAATTTTTTATTTTCACCATGTATTTTGAACACATTGTGGATTTGACCAAAAAACACTATTCATGGTGAAAATTTGAGAAAAACCTATGGAAATACATAGAAATGATATTTTAAGCTTTTAGAAGTTGAGTTTAGTGATTTAGTCTTCAATTTAGGATTTATTATGAAATTTATGTGATTTTTAGAAATGGCCCCAAATGAAGAAGAGTAAAGGGAAGTCCCATTTTGATTCAAACAAGTTCGTTAGCACGAAAGTTCAGGACAGGTATAGCAAAGCACTGCAATCGAGAAAACTGATTCCTGATAGATGTTTTAGTGGTCCGGTTGGAGCAATGGAAGATTTAATTATTTTCCGACAGTGGGAATAATTTTTCTATTTTTCTGTTGTGGCTGTGATTTTTGTTGTTCAAGAGTCTTATTCTAATCTCCTAGAAGTAGAAGAAGACTAGGTCATGGTTCGAGGAAAATTAGTGCCTTTCTCTCCTGAGGTATTAATTATGTTTTACCAACTACCCCCTAATACGTTGTGTTTTTATTCAAATTATAGTTCGACTGAGGAGGAGTTAAATGAGATCATACATCCTTGACTATAGGAAGAGGACTGTGGAAGATCATAAATGAAAGAAGATTCAATTTTTCTGTGTCTAAGTTAGATGCCATATCAAAAGCGTGACACTACTTTATTTCTGCTCGTCTACTATTAACCAACCAACTCAGCAAAGTTACCAAAGATAGATCCACCTTGAACTTTTTCATTAAGCTGTTCAAGCATATTGATATTGGATCTCTGGTCTATCAGATTATCATCAGTTCTGCTACCGTTGCCACTACTACATGTTTGGGATTCACATCCCTGATCTTTTCCTTATGTGAGCAGGCATGTACTAGATTCAATAGGTTAGAGAAGATAATGTAGCCTCTAAAGCCCATCACAAGTGTTAATGTGAAATCTTATTCACAATATTCGATATTTGGCTGGAGAGGAGGACTTTCTAGAAGTTCAGGTGCTTCTAATTCTCATGATTCTACCTCACATGTATCCACATAACAAGGTCACACTTCTACATCAAATTCACAGTCACACTTATTACAAAGGATTTTAGATAAAATCAACTATACTGTGGACAAGGTATTAAATTTGGAGAATTTTGTAGATCATATAGATGGTTGTAGGAGAAGACACAGTGATTATGAGGAGAAATTTAACTCATCTTTGGAAAACCTTATGAGGGAGTGACAAAAGAGTAGTTTTTCCTTCATATACGCAATGTCCATCATATGAGCCTACTGTCTTTTGGGATAACAATGATAGTGATGATGATGATGATGAGGAGAATTAAATTGAGTAGTTTAGTTTTTTATTTTGAACTTTATGTGGTACTTTTATATTCTACTGTTAACTTGTTTAGTGTTGTACTTATCTAAACTGCTACTATTGTTTGTGTTTTATTATGTTAGACATTGTTGTGATGTATTTATGTTATTGTGTGTAGTTATGTTTTGTTTTTGTGGTAGTAACTGTGTTAATTGTGTTATTTAGTGTATTTTGTTAGTTTGTGCTGAACTTAATCCTGATTTTAGGAAAGTTTAGAATATTACTAACTTTTACTTAAGAACTATATGTTTAAAATTTTCAATTTACTACCAGGTATTTTCCTTATGTTGCAGTTGTGAATTTCTGTTAGTGTGTTTGTTTGCATTTTTGTTATCCTCCACTGCATAGAAGTCTAATGAATCTCTATATGTTAAAGTTAAATTAAAATTTGATCAATTAATTTTTACTCCTATTTTTAAATTTTGTACTTTTATCTTTAGGATATGAAAATTTCTGTAAGCATGCTATTTTTAGCTTCCATTCCTGCCTATATATAAATATGATGCTAAAATGTTTTATCTTATTAAAAATTTAAGTTTGGGGGAATGAAAAATATTATAATATTTGAAGTTTATTTGTTCTCAAATGTGCTACAAAGAAATTTGATTTTGATTTGAAAAAAAAATGATTATGTATATGAAGTTATATTAGGGAAGTAAAACTTTGAATATAAAAACAAGTAAGAGAATTTAGTTGAAACCTATAGTAATGAAGAAAAACTGAAAGTTAAAAAATTTTTTAGTGTAGAAATGATAAATATTATGTATCTTTAGTAGGAAAAATTGTATTTTTGAAAAATTTTAGAAGGGTTGGAATTTTATTTTCAATACTTAAATTTCTTTTATAAAAAATAACTTCCAAAACTATTATTATATTTTTAAGTAAATGATTTTTCTCAGAACTTTGTTTTAGGAAAGGAGAAGTGAAATTCAAAATCATTAAAGGCTTATCCAGATATCGTAATCATCACATGAGAAAAAATAAGAAAATTAAAAATTAAAAAAAGAAAGAAAAAAGAAAAAAAAAATGATAAAGATAAAGAAAGTTGAATAAGGAAGGAGAAGCTTGAGGATTAATGCCTAATCAAAAAGTAGTTGCACAACTGATCTTTTTAAAGTTTAAGACTTGAGAAACTCTTAAGCTTAAGGACATAATATAATAAGTATAATTATTCTTAATAAAAAATTTTTAAGTGGAGAAGATTGAATGCCTAAACTCTATATTTGGAGAATTTACCAATATTTTTGAACTAGATAGGAACTCATATTTTCAGACTTCCTTGCATTAAAAATTTTTAAACTCTAAGTTGGTCTCATGTACCAATGTNATGCCTAAACTCTATATTTGGAGAATTTACCAATATTTTTGAACTAGATAGGAACTCATATTTTCAGACTTCTTTGCATTAAAAATTTTTAAACTCTAAGTTGGTCTCATGTACCAATGTTTTTTTTAAATTGGACTACTATATTTCTAGATCAAAATTTTAGAACATCTTAAGGAAAATCACTTACATAATCTACTTAATTTGGTTTTGAAAGATTAGAGTGTCACTTAGGGACAAGAAATATTTTAAGTTTGGGGGATTTTGATAGACCTAAAATATAGTCTTTATGTACACATTTTTATACATAATGTTGATATACTGNCAAGAAATATTTTAAGTTTGGGGGATTTTGATACACCTAAAATATAGTCTTTATGTACACATTTTTATACATAATGTTGATATACTATGCTTTAATGGAAGGTATTTATGTGTTTTTGTTTCAGGTACAATGAAATTGATGAAAAATGGTGAAAGGAGTAAAAAAGGATCAAATTTAGAGCAAAAATAAAGAAGCTGTGCAGAAGAACTGTGGCACATAAGCACCCAAAATTGGCTCCTAAGTGCCAGTAAAATTGAGAAGGCCGCACTTAACACCAAGTACCTCGCGCTTAAGCGCTAGAAGTAGTTACTTGGTGATTCAATGAATTTGGATGAATTTTTGAAGAGGTGTTTGAAGCGAACTTGGTGAAAACGTAAAAAATAGTTAATGGACACGAAGATACATTCAATTGGATTTTGAAAGGAGAAAACTCTTGGAAGATTCATTGAATGTGGATACATTTTGAAGAGACACCATGGTACCTTTTGAAAAATAATAAAAGAAGACAAGGATTGGATTGAAGAGGGCTCTATCCTATGCCTTCCCCTAAACACTCCAGTGCCTTTGCCCCCCTCAGGACATTGTCGATGCCTCTCTCTCACTTAGACTAATTAGGATACGTTTAGAGAGAAGAAGAAGAGAGGAATTGTAGTGTGTGAGTAGAGAGTATTGTAAGAGAAAGGAAGAGAAGATATTCAAAGGAATTTCAAGGTTTTGGTGGAGAGGATTTGACATAAGTGTTTATCCTTGTGACTACATTTGATTTTAATTTAGACTTCTTGTTTGTTTGCATGATTTCTACTTTGAAACTTAAGTGTGGTTGTGTTTTCTCCATGAATTTTTAGTATTTTTCTTTATCTTTTTCCTTAAAATGATAAGTGATTAAGTACTGGATGGAAATTGTGTGAAGTATTAATCTTTAATATTGAAATAAGTTATGATGATTTCAAACCTTGTAATTCATTTACTTCTTAATTTTGCCAATTAAGATATTAATATTTATTGTAAGAACATGTAAAATTTGAGATGGTATTGTCTCAATCAACTAATAGTAAAAATCACATGTGATTGTATGGATGAGAATGTAATTCATACGATTGAGTGCAAAAAAATAGGAAACTAAACTTTGAAGTGTATAGAATTAGAGGACTTTAAAGTGACAGACTAAAGCCCCTAATTTGGTTTATAGTTTTAGGTTTTGATACTAGATGTTAGCCCCCAAGTGGAGGGGGGAGAGGGAACTTTAGAGTGAGAACTAGAATCTTTCTTACCTAGCCCGTCTTCAAGACTATTCAAACTTTAAACTAGCCAAGGTTATTTATAGCATCTCTAGTAAGAGTAAGGAATACTATTGCTCCTATTTGGCACAACACAATTTGAATACTTCCAGACAAGAATTTCTATACTTGTTACTGATTCATGATAAAGAAAAAATATATTTTATTTATACTGCCTTCATCTTACAAATATCTATTTAAATTTAGTTAGTTGTTTACTTTACTTTCAATTATAAAATATTAACAAAAATAATGAAACTTTCATTCCAATTATAACATCTAGAGTTTGAGTAAGAATATTTTGCAAAGTAAAATTTGATATCTAATTTCTTCTGATTTAGTTGCATATTGTACTTCTCCATGTGGGTTTTATATTCGGGGCTTAATAAAGAAGTCATATATTACTAAATAACGATGTGTATACTTGCATAATATCCCATAATTAAATATAATAATTGCATTTTTATTTGCTTCAAAGTTTTTGGCAGCCATTGCAAAGTTAAAAACACAAGGAAATATTAAGATTATAACTGCATACATCGTACTGTTATATAAAATCGGGATCAGTCCCCATAGAACTATTTGGCCTTAGGGTTAGCCATGGGTGGTGTTGTCTTGTTCAAGTCTACACATGCACACACATGAACCTTTTGCAATCACTCACAACCCTAACCCAAACATGCCTAGCTTGATCCCTTACTCTAATGAAAACTCATGTGAATGGTCCCCTAAGCCATTAGCTCTAGGCTAGGATTTTGCTAAGACCAGCACATGGAGAATCCTTAACGGAACGTCCCTCAGTCTCATGGATAAAATAGGGTGACCTCATAATTAAAATTCTCAATCAATCCCAATTTTTCCAAATTCCCAATTTTGACCCATCTTGGCCCTAACTTTCCTAAATTACCAAATTGCCCCTAAACCCTAAGTTTTTCAAATACTCCCAAAATTAACCAAATTCTCTAATTCTCTTTAAAAACNCTCAGTCTCATGGATAAAATAGGGTGACCTCATAATTAAAATTCTCAATCAATCCCAATTTTTCCAAATTCCTAATTTTGACCCATCTTGGCCCTAACTTTCCTAAATTACCAAATTGCCCCTAAACCCTTAGTTTTTCAAATACTCCCAAAATTAACCAAATTCTCTAATTCTCTTTAAAAATAATTTCAAACCATTCCAAATCATTCAAATTGACTAAAATGCCTCAAAATTTCTGAAATTCCCAAAATACCCCCCAAAATTGTTAAAATTACCAAAATGCCCTTCATACCACAAAAATTTAAAAAATTCTCAAAATCTATAAAATCATTCCAAATGAAGCCAAAATAAATTTGAACCACTCCATTGAGCCCAATTTGACCAACTTGACCCCTTTTGACCAAAATCCCCAAATTGCCCCTAAATGCCTAAATTCCCCACTTCACCCCAAATTTCCATCAAATTGACTTCAATCTCAACAAATTTCAATTCTAAATCAAAATTCATCATATTAAATCCCAATTGAAACCAAATTCAAACCCAATTGAGACATTTTCAAAACCAAATTTCAAGCCCAATCTCGAAACCCCAATTTTGCCTCAAAATTTAAAATCTCCCAAATTGAACTTCATAACTCCAAAATCTCCACTCAATTGATATCCAAAACTCTTCATCACATTCTCTTGGCCTAATTTGAACCTTAAGTAACCCTAGCCCAATCCTAACCCAAGTTTAGCCTAAATGCCACTAAATTGATCCTGACCCTAATTCCACTAAATTAAACCCCCAAATCAATTCAAAATCTCCTAATCCCTCTTACAAACTTCTCATGAAAATCATCAACATCAATTTGATCAATCAATTGAGTAAGATGTTAGCCCAAACCCAACCTAGACCCAAGTTCAAATCAAAACTNATTCAAAATCTCCTAATCCCTCTTACAAACTTCTCATGAAAATCATCAACATCAATTTGATCAATCAATTGACTAAGATGTTAGCCCAAACCCAACCTAGACCCAAGTTCAAATCAAAACCTTAATTTTGAACCTAAAGTCCAAATTTGACCAAAGCTATTCAATTTGACCAAACCCTGGTCACCACAACCAACACTTGAGCCCTAGGAACTAGGCTAGATCCACCTTGCCCAAACTAGTTGATCCATGAACCAAGGGTCCCTCAAATCAAAAGATTTCCTTCTTAAATTGGTTAAACCAAGGGAGATATGCCATCTGCCATCAAACCTCAAAGATAATCACCATTAAACCATCCCATGGATCCTTAAAGTCACCTAGCCACCAGCTCTGGCCTGGCTGGCTGGCTTAGNAACCAAGGGAGATATGCCATCTGCCATCAAACCTCAAAGATAATCACCATTAAACCATCCCATGGATCCTTAGAGTCACCTAGCCACCAGCTCTGGCCTGACTGGCTGGCTTACTTGCTAGATAAAATGGTAAACTCTACAAAGCTGAACTCTAGATTTCAATATGCACAAATAAATCATAATATATTTTTATTTTAATTCATCATAAATTGCATATTTATGTGACTGTATTTCTCTAATAACCAATATATACATATTCTTATAGAAAGTCTATGAAAAGGAATTTTTTAAATGAAACTATTATATATGAATGCATGTTTTATTCCTACAATACAAAATATTAAGAATAACAAAGAGAAAATCAATCAAAATCATGAATAAAAACTTGAATTGAAAACATTTTACTTAAAAATATAAGAATAAGAAGTTTGAAATAGTGCTGCAATTTATAAGTGTATTAAACCAACTAAAATCTTGAATTCTGATTTAAGCTTTTGCCCTCAAAGATAATACAACTAAATTCTTTTTCTTTCACATTATTAATTCCACCACCAACTAATTTTATTTGTAAAAATTTTTCTTTCTAATTCTCCAACTATAAATTTTGTCACTTGGTTTAATAGTTCTGGTTACTTTATTCCACAAAAAAATAGTTTCTTCATGAACATCCCGAATCGTTAAATTTTTAAGTTTACTCATAAAAATAATTTCAATTATTTTTTAGGTGCCCTCATCTAATTCAATGACAATATTTCATGATATTATTTATCTTATAACTTCTCATTTTAAAATTTAGAAAAAATGAACAATTTTAAGTACTTAGTTTTTAACTTAGAATGGCCTTACAATCTTTACATTCCCAACGATCTCTTTTTCTTATAAGAAAATAATCAATGTGTTTTATTCAATCCATTCTTATAAGGACTAATGCTTTTATCTCATTTTTAAAATAAATTTTTAGCAGTAACAAAATCAAATGCTAAAGTAAAATCTAAATAATATTATTATTTATCTTATAACTTCTCATTTTAAAATTTAGAACAAATGAATGATTTTAATTACTTAGTTTTTAACCTTGAATGGCCTTACAATCTTTACATTCCCAACGATCTCTTTTTCTTATAAGAAAATAATCAATGTGTTTTATTCAATACATTCTTATAAGGAATAATGCTTTCATCTCATTTTTTAAATAAATTATTAGCAATAACAAAATCAAATGCTAAAGTAAAGNTCTTATAAGAAAATAATCAATGTGTTTTATTCAATACATTCTTATAAGGAATAATGCTTTCATCTCATTTTTAAAATAAATTATTAGCAATAACAAAATCAAATGCTAAAGTAAAATCTAATATTATAGGGATCGATATTTGGGGCTTAAATTTAAAGTATTTTATTACTTGATAATGATACATATACTTGCGTAGAATCCCAACTTTAATTTCTTAAATGTCTTATTCATAGAATATTACATCAAATTTTTGGCACCAGTATATAGCGGAGTCAACTTTATAATTTTTACACAACTATATTTCGCGGGATCACCGAAATCCAAAATTATGAAAATATTTAAAAGATTTTGAGAAAATCCTTTGGTGAAGAACTCCCACCCAATATCTTTAACCCAAAGTTTGAACTTCTTGAGTTGGCTCTCCCCCATTGGCCATTTTCACCGCTCAACCCTCCACACAAGAAGTTGATTGCACATATTAGCATCCCTGGTGGCCATCATTACCATGCCTTTTTAAACCACCCCCCTCCATGACCAAATAAGAAGTGCGCTTGAACCTAGGAGATACTTGTCTCCAAACCCTTCTAGCACTCAAGACAAGATCTCCCCCACCATTCCAGCCTCTCTCCACCACTGAAGAACCCTAATTTTAAACTTAAAATATAGAGACTTTTTTTTGTCATTCCACAAAACCTCCTCAAAATTCAAATTAAACCACTCCTGAGCTTCACCAGAGCAAGATAAGAAGTTCCCCCCAGCTCAAGGNCCACTGAAGAACCCTAATTTTAAACTTAAAATATAGAGACTTTTTTTTGTCATTCCACAAAACCTCCTCAAACTTCAAATTAAACCACTCCTGAGCTTCACCAGAGCAAGATAAGAAGTTCCCCCCAGCTCAAGAGCACTCTAACTCATTTATAGACAAAGACCTCCCCATCTATTGCAGGAATTCTTGCTCAGAGCATTGACCAGAAGAAAACAACACTGTCATGAGGTTTACCAGACTCCACTGAAGCTTCTTCAAGCATCTGATTGAGGCCTCCCCTCTTAGAAAAATGTATAGCCCATTTTCCCCCAAATCGAGCTCGATTTGGGCTTTTGTGAAGAAAATTTTAATTTCATGAGCATGTGACCATATAGATAGGTTTGTATGGACCAAATGAAAGTGTAGGAACAAACCCCATGTGATTTTGTTAAGTATTGAGTGAGATCTTAGAGTTTTAAGTTGGATGGTTCTAGTGTTAGGATGATCGACAGCAATGAATGGATGTCGTCCGTTTCTGCTTGTATTGTTTGGGCAGCTCAGATCTCACCAGATGGAAGGATGGAACGACAAAGCACAAATGCATGGCAGCTGACTCAGGTGGCTGCTTCAAATGGTGGAGCGACGCGTCTGAGTTCAGAGCCGTCGTAGGATGAGTTGGCGCCGACTCGGATAAAAAAGAAATTCAAGGANGAGCGACGCGTCTGAGTTCAGAGCCGTTGTAGGATGAGTTGGCGCCGACTCGGATAAAAAAGAAATTCAAGGTTTTTTTATTTAAATTAATTCCATAACTTAGAAAATGCATAACTTGGTGTAGAAAAATCATAAAAATATAATAAAAATACTCTCTTGCTTAGTGAATAGAGGAAAATAATGCGAAATAAAAATAAAATTATTTGATGTGTCTCTAATTTTTTAATTAATTAAATATCCTCTAAACTTTTTTAGTTCTAATTAAATAAATAATAATCACCATGACTTGAAATTTTATGGGTTAATTCCTCATGTTAATAAGGATGTGCTCTGATTTTTCTAAGGTCAGAGAGCATCTCTAGCTTTGAAACCCTAATTTTCAAGCTTAGTTGTTTATTTTACTTAAAATAATTTTATAAATTAAAATATAAATCATAAAAAATTGGGACTTATTTGGGTAGGTTCCCTGTGGACAGAGGACTCCTAGAAAAATATAAATTATGTTTAAATGTTTATGTAAATTACTATGGTTAATTAAATCATAAATAATCACTAAAATTAAATAAATAATATAAAAATAAAAAAAAATAAAAAAAAATTACATAATTTAAATAATAATCAATCTAACTCAACATTAAAATTTGGAACCGATTTGAATTAGTTTGGGCACTAAAGTCTATTTTAGAAGTAAAATGGTAGTTTTGCATTAAAATAATTATAATAAATTAAAAATAATAAGAAAAATTATAAAAAGTGACTTTCTGAGTTTCTTGTCATTAGGGTCAATTAGGAAAAATAAAAATTATTTTAAAATAAATAGTTTATTTTTTAGCTATATTTTGAATTAAGAATAATAAAAAATGATTAAAAACTTAAAAAAAATAAAAAATTACCAAAATTGTTCCTAATTATTCCCTGATCACTTATGTACCTTTAAAATATTTTTCCTAATTTTTTTTATTTTAGTTATGTATTTTTAAATGACAAAAAAGTATTTTTCTTTAGCATTCCATTAAAATAATTATAATAAATAAAATAAAATTTGCAAAAATGAAAAGTTTGTTTCTCTAAGTTTTGTGGACTTAGGGAGATCTAAAAAAATATAAAAAGTATTTTTTTTAATTAAAACATATTTTCTACTTAATTACTCACTAGAAATATTTATAAATAATTAAAAGATATTTTAAAAGTTTATGAAATTTTATCCAAGTGGTCATCTGACCTAAGTGAACCTCCAGTAATTTTTTTATGAACAAAAGCTTTACTTTAATTAGTTAAATAAATCAATATTTAAAATCCTATTTTTAAGTTACAATAATTCTATAAATTAAAAAAAATTAGAAAAATCACACTTTCTCTTATGAAATTTTGATTGACCCATGAATGGGGTACAAAAAAATTTTCAAAGTCATTTGAGTTATATTTTATAAGTTATGAAGTGGATAGCCATAGGGTCAAAATGGTAATTTTGAATTCTAATGCCTTAATTAAAATTTCGGATTAACCAAAGGGTAAATTAGTTTTGATCATAATGAAATCTTTTGGTTATTTGAAACATAATGGGTTGAGAGGTAGAAACTAATTTGCCACCTTTTCATTGTAAGGGTAAAATTGTAATTTCATAAATTATTATGACTTGGAAGTCAAATTAGTTGAATGATACTAAGATAGTGGGCTTAAGTTAGGATGATAATTTTTCACTTATTTGAATCACCCTAATTGGTGATTAGATGATAACATTATCTTTTAATAAGAATATATCCCACTCAAATTGACATTTTGATGATTACAAATTTACCCGTGAAATTATTAATGACTTAGTATTGTGCTAGGCTTGATGTTTGAACTTGTTTAATGAGGTTTAAAAAAGAAATACATGATTGATTAACACCTCTAAACACTACAAGCTCAATTTTAGTCGTGGGTACAAGGTCTTCAATGACTTGACTTTGCCCTAAGAGTACCCGTTCACATGACTTTTAAGTAAAATATTAAGTGGCTATCTGATTAATAAATTAACTCAAAACATTTCAAAGGGTTCTAAAGGCTGTCTGATCATAAGGTGTATTAATTCATTGAAACTAAATTTAAATTTTGGGAAGATCAATTGAATTACATAATAAGTTCAAATAAACTCGAAACATTTCAGAGGGTTCTAAAAGTTTTCAGGGATTGTTCTCCAAACACTTTTATGACCATTTAGATACTTTGAAGGGAAATTGAACTTATTATCCTTTGTTCTAGAAAATTATCCATTAAAAACTTTAAGGAACAACAAAGTTATGACCTAGGGTATGGTAGCTAGATCTTCGATTGGTCTCCTTGTTTTCTGTTCTTGNAACACCTCTAAACACTACAAGCTCAATTTTAGTCGTGGGTACAAGGTCTTCAATGACTTGACTTTGCCCTAAAAGTACCCGTTCACATAACTTTTAAGTAAAATATTAAGTGGCTATCTTATTAATAAATTAACTCGAAACATTTCAAAGGGCTCTAAAGGCTGTCTGATCATAGGGTGTATTATTTCATTGAAACTAAATTTAAATTTTGGGAAGATCAATTGAATTACATAATAAGTTCAAATAAACTCGAAACATTTCAGAGGGTTCTAAAAGTTTTCAGGGATTGTTCTCCAAACACTTTTATGACCATTTAGATACTTTGAAGGGAAATTGAACTTATTATCCTTTGTTCTAGAAAATTATCCATTAAAAACTTTAAGGAACAACAAAGTTATGACCTAGGGTATGGTAGCTAGATCTTCGATTGGTCTCCTTGTTTTCTGTTCTTGAAATTTATTTAAATTCCCAACAAATATATATATATATATATATATATATATATATATGTTGTAAGTTCTAACATTTCACTGGGAGTAGCAAGAAGATGATAGGTTCCCCTTTATAGTTTTATTTACTTTATGTTATTTCACTTACTGTAGTTTACTATTGCTTCAACATTTCATGCATGCTTGGTTGATAAAATGAAAACTTTTCAAAACTAAAAATTCAAACAATTTTAAATATTAAATTAACACTTTCAGAGGTAACCATAAATCTGTTGAAATATAATTAAACATAAAATGTCATTTTGAATTTATGGGAGTCCCTCGAATGAGGTAACCCACGGTTGCTAAAATTATCTCCTCGAGCCTAACAACTCTTTTAAACTAAGTAAATTCAAATAAAAATAGTGGTACCAAAAAGAAAGAAGTAAAGTATCCTAACCGGTGTCGCTCTAAACAACTTTAACCCTCCCTCATTAAGATTGAACTGGATTTGTCATTTAAACTTTTTAACCTTTAGACCTTAGGACTTCTACTTCACTGAGGAGCTTGGAGTTAGTTATGAGGGCAACCTTCTACGACAACAAGTGGATCTACACTAGCAAAAATCTCTTTAGAATTAAACAACAAACCATAGGACTTTGAGGTTGTTTGCCTAACACAGCAAAAATCCTCACTTTATCTTTAGGCCTTTACATAACCATGTGGTACAATTTAAACCCTAACTCCTTTTACGATTCNAAATCCTCACTTTATCTTTAGGCCTTTACATAACCATGTGGTACAATTTAAACCCTAACTCCTTTTACGATTATGAGGTTGTTACAACATAAATCCTCCTATCTTCAAGGTTATTTGTATGATTGTGTCATACAATATAAAATCTAACTAATAAAATTGGTAAGATAAAAATTCAATAATTTCCTTCTCAAAATTTAAGCCAAACCACATCATAGCTTGGGAGGTCATTGAGCTTCTCCTCAGGATCTCTAACAACCCCTAGTTTTCTCCCTTTGAATTCTATAACAATGTTCCAAATTTGAGCCTCTCCCTTTTGACACTTCTTGGTCCAATCTTTGAAAAGTCCTATACTTTGAAATTCTTGGAGACAATATTTATTGATCTAAATTGAGAGTTCTCTAAGATGACCTTGGTCATTTAAGATGTAATTAACTATAGAG
>JXCR01115276.1:43195-78640 GCA_002079205.1 Phalaenopsis hybrid cultivar | reverse complement strand
TAATTTAGACTAACTTCTCCTATATTTCACCCATCTTAAAATAAATTGAATGATTTTAAGATAAATAAATGTCTTAATACATCCTAAATAAATATAATCATTTTGAATCTTAAAACTAAACATAATAATATATGACTTATCAATTAAAATTCATATTGCCTTTATTTTTTAATCACATTCATTAAATTTGAAACCCTTCATGATAAGAAAATAAAAATTTTCCTTAAAAAATGGTTACATAATTTCTCTTCCAAGCATATTTTTTTAAATGTTTTTTTATGAAGATTTACATATATATACATATCACTCAATTCCTAAGCACTTAGTTGCCGATCTATGACTTAAATTTCAATTTTTACATATATATATATATGTCACATTAAAAAGATTTATTTCATATTTAAAAGTTAAAATTGTGATATTTTTTTTATATTATATACAAAATTTGGGTGATATAAATATAAAAAATAAAACTTTGGTGTTAAATATGTAAATACATAGGAATTGGGTGTCATATATCTAAATGCCCTTGTGGGAAAAATATCACATCAGGACTCTGACGTAAAGCTATGTTCGGAGGCCACTGATATGAGGACACGTAGCTTTAAGAAAACGTGTGTGTTTTCCTGTGATTCGGTCTAGTAACACAAGAGAATATTCCTCCTGTCTTATTTTGCGTTATTCATGTGTTATTGTGGTGGTATTGATGTGTTATTGTGTCATTATAACACCGGGAATATTCTTAAAACACAATAGCACATGAATATTATCACAATAACACATGAATAATGAGAAATAATAAAACGGGAGGAATATTCCCCTGTGCTAAAATGATTTTTCTTTATTTTTCTGTCACCTCCACTTATTCGCATATCAGTGGACTCCAAACATAACTCTATATTATGAGTCATGAAGTAATATTTTTCCATCTTTTAATAAGTTGTTTATCATCAATATAATTCTTCCTGTTTTAATGCTGATATTCTCGAGAACTTTCGTCGTGGCGNTATAGGGGTGTAAACGAGCCGAACACGAGCGAGCCCAGGCTCAACTCGTGTTCGGCTCGTTTATATTTTGAGGTCAAAAAGCGTGTTCGTGTTCGGCTCGTTTGATTAACAAGCCGAACACGAACCGCTCACGAACAAAGAGTCGTTTTCATAACCCTAATCACGTAATCATATGATGTTAAGAATTTGAGCAAGATTTAAAACATCATTTGAATCTAATTTAATACTTTTTTATTCTATTTTCTTCATCAATATTTTAATTGATTATAAATCTTTGTAGCCTTGTAGTCAATTAATTTTTTAAAAAAATACTACTCTTCAAAGATATATATATCATTGATTAGTAGTATTTTAAGTCAATACAAGCCGAACACGAACGAACAAATATTGTTCGTGCTCGGCTCGTTAANTATATATATATATATATATATATATATAATTGTGAGTAGTATTTCAAGCCAAAACGACTCGAATATGACGAACAAGCCTTCGTTCGTGTTCAACTCATTTATATATCAAGCACAAAAAAAGTGTTCGAGTTCGGCTCGTTAACTTAACAAACGAATCGAACGCGAGCTTCTTAACGAGCCGAACACGAGTTATTCGCAAACAATGAGCCGTTTTGACAGACCTAAATGTAATGTACATTTGATTAATTAATTAATTTTAAAATATATTTATTTTAGGAGTGATTTCCATACACTCTCTTAATAGTCTCTATTTATATTTCTAATCTTTAAAAGCCTATATAACTATTAAATTTTATATTGTCTTTAGATTATTGAATGACCTGTGAAAATATCGTTAACTAAATTATTTCAATATTTTACTGTAATTTCTATCATGATAATGAGCTGAAGTAGATTCCTCATTGTTTTATAGTTGTATTTTCTTATGTTTTGTGATATAGAAATACCACTCATTATTAATTTTATTAGTTCGTTGGTGTTTTTATATAGGATGCACCCAAACATCTTTATTTATGGTGGAAGCACTCGAAAATTGCGAAATCACCGAAGGAGAACTTCGTAATCGTGCTGACAACCTGTCTTCTTTTTTATTTGTTAAGTTGTCTTAAATATCTAATTTAAAAGAAATATTTGCTTGTGTAAGATGTACGCAGCACTGCGTGCATCAGGTGGGTTACAGGGAGGGTATTGGGGGTTATATCCGCGCTATACCCCTTGTAACCTACATATAACTATCTTGCAACGTATAAATATATGAAAACAGAAACGCGGAACTTACTAGTTATAGATAGGTTACAGAGAGGTTACAGGAGTTATAACGTGGATATAACCCCTAATGCCCTTCCTGTAACTTTACATATGCAAATATTTCTCTTAATTTAGGCATGCTTTTCTAAAATGTATGCAGGTATCACATTGTGAACAATGAGTTCAATGTAATCATTAACATTAAAGGACAACCAATTTTCCAAAGAATTTTGTTACTGCAAGTTGTAATGTACGGATTTTACTACTCTTAAAGGTGGTAATATCATAAGAAAATTTTACAAATGTCCAAGAAACCAAACTGAACACGATTGTTACTACTTCAAATGGATTAATGAAAGGGATGATGCAACTTTTGATAAAGAAAACGTCAACATAAAATAATTTGATGATTTAGTTAAGAGAAATTACGAAGAATCAATAAAAAGAGATTAAGAATTAAAATATCTCATTAAAATTCAAACAACCTCCCATGTTTTAACTATTGCTATTATTTTGTTCGTATTTACTTATCTTATGTCGTCAATGTATTAAAAACTATGAATGCAAAAGGTTGAAGCTATAAAAGTTATGTACTACTGGGCCAACCATAAAAGTAATGTTTTGGGTTTAATGTAACGAGAACCTTTAGATATTTTGTTGCTCATTATCTATATAATTGATCAAAGGAAGACATGGGTAATCTCCAACAGTGGTTGCTACCAGCCCCCATCATTTCCATGACTTGGATGTCGTTTAGACCGTGAAGAACTTCCTTAAATATGTTCGTATCTGATATATTTCGTAAAGTTTAAGTATTTATTTTGAATCTTTTTTTTTTTTAAACTATACTAACATTTGTGTTTGATTGGATGAGTTTTGTGGAACCTACGGGGGAATAAAATAAAATGTCAACCCTTACAAATAGATATAATCAAAATGCTGACCTTAAGAAATAAAGTGCACCCATATACTATCATAATTCATGAATTGAAAGGCAACACTTGAGATCCTCCTTCCTTTGATGGATTTAAACCATTTAATTATGAAACATAATACTATTAATTTCAAGTTTATAAATATTACAATTTTGGATCTATTGGAGGCAGCTGCAGCTGTTTAAAGAAGCAGATGTGAAGCTGCTGAAGAAGTAGTTATAGTTCAAAAAACTACGGTTGTTATTACAAAAAATTTTTACTTCGGAAAAAATATGACCGCTAGCAGCCACCGTATGTAGCAATATCTGATGGAAAAGTGCAACTTTCAGCTGCAGCTCATTTGAGAACGAGACAAAACACTATTTTGCCAAACATGAAAAATTACAGTGTGGTACCACTCTGCCGACGCACCTTCACCCCAAAGACTCCCTTAGTCTCTCATATACTAAATTTATATTCCAAAAAGAGAACTTTTCTCAAGAAAAACCAAATACCAATACTAGTATTTGTTTTAAAATATATTTAGGGGACCTTGAGGCTAACTTCTCTAAATCATACCCAACTAACAATTGTTCAAGTTTAATAAGGAGATATTATTAATTTAGACTAACTTCTCCTATATTTCACCCATCTTAAAATAAATTGAATGATTTTAAGATAAATAAATGTCTTAATACATCCTAAATAAATATAATCATTTTGAATCTTAAAACTAAACATAATAATATATGACTTATCAATTAAAATTCATATTGCCTTTATTTTTTAATCACATTCATTAAATTTGAAACCCTTCATGATAAGAAAATAAAAATTTTCCTTAAAAAATGGTTACATAATTTCTCTTCCAAGCATATTTTTTTAAATGTTTTTTTATGAAGATTTACATATATATACATATCACTCAATTCCTAAGCACTTAGTTGCCGATCTATGACTTAAATTTCAATTTTTACATATATATATATATGTCACATTAAAAAGATTTATTTCATATTTAAAAGTTAAAATTGTGATATTTTTTTTATATTATATACAAAATTTGGGTGATATAAATATAAAAAATAAAACTTTGGTGTTAAATATGTAAATACATAGGAATTGGGTGTCATATATCTAAATGCCCTTGTGGGAAAAATATCACATCAGGACTCTGACGTAAAGCTATGTTCGGAGGCCACTGATATGAGGACACGTAGCTTTAAGAAAACGTGTGTGTTTTCCTGTGATTCGGTCTAGTAACACAAGAGAATATTCCTCCTGTCTTATTTTGCGTTATTCATGTGTTATTGTGGTGGTATTGATGTGTTATTGTGTCATTATAACACCGGGAATATTCTTAAAACACAATAGCACATGAATATTATCACAATAACACATGAATAATGAGAAATAATAAAACGGGAGGAATATTCCCCTGTGCTAAAATGATTTTTCTTTATTTTTCTGTCACCTCCACTTATTCGCATATCAGTGGACTCCAAACATAACTCTATATTATGAGTCATGAAGTAATATTTTTCCATCTTTTAATAAGTTGTTTATCATCAATATAATTCTTCCTGTTTTAATGCTGATATTCTCGAGAACTTTCGTCGTGGCGGCTGCCCGCTTGTCGCACATCTAAGTAATTAATTAAGGCGCCGTACTTAAGCAGATTTGAATACTAATCACCTCTTAATTAAGATCCAGACAGCCCCTGACAAAGCCATGGATTAATTAACTAAGCGTGATCAGAAATATATTATCGTAATTAACCCATCACTTCTTTTCTTGAGGCTGTTTAATTATGCTTAATTGTTTAAGACCGAATCTAAGACCGAGGGTTTGAAAACATAACACCAATTAAGCAATTTCATCCCTCTCAATATGCTTTTTTATTTAACTGGGGTTAAAATAATCTTAATTAAATTTTGTCAGCAATAGGGTGATCAATTTTTTAGATGGGCGCGAATCTTAAGGCAATGTTGACTTCGATCGACCGAGTTTTCCGTGGTTAATTCAAATTGGGCAAATCCGTGAGGCCAAAGTTTTGTTTTATGATATGATATAATAGTCAAAGCCCATGAGAGACACAATGTTTAAACTATTTTAATATGACTGCACGAATAATTTAGACAAAAGCATGATTGTTTAAACTATTTGTTTCAAAAGTATGATTGCGCGAATATTGAAAAAATTCAATGGAGAACTGTATCGGGATAGACAAAAGGCGAGATGCCGAGTGTCCTTTCCTTTGATCGAAACTATGGGTTGACCTAACAAAAGCACTGTCAAAAGAAAGAACTTGAAGCCTATGATCCGAAGGACGATTATGTATCACCATCTTCCCGACTTATTCTAAGATTCTCCTCAAAGATGGTTAAGGGGCACCTCATTAAATATTTATTTGATCCTCTATGAAGACTCCTTATCCAAAAGAGAGATGTCTGTCAGATCACCGAGATACAATCTCTGCCTGATGTCTAGTTTCATTCTAACTACAAAAGTACATCAACAGAATATACTCTTGAGAAGGCCGACTGAAGACCTTCTAGCCGACCAAAGACCTTTCAGCCGACAGAATCACTAGCAGGCTATTAAATGACAACGAGCCATTAAATGTCTCTCTTCAAGTAGTTATGAATATAAAACATTGTCAACCTCAATTATGATTATTGAAGGGTCTCAGAGTCAGCTACAAATATGAAAATGTGCAATAATTACTAGAAACATTCTTATTAAAATAGAGAAAAACATGTAAATACTAGATACCGCTATAATCTTTAGATATGTGGTCATGTTTTCAAAAAATGACTACTGGATTTAACTATGAGAACTTGTGTTATTATGCACTATACATCTCTCTCTCTCTCTCTCTCTCTCTCTCTCTCTCTCTCTCTCTCTTAATATTCCTTTTGTTCGTCCCACACTCTATACCTCGAGTGTGCTCCACAGATTATTTTTGGATTCAACACTATTATTTTTAATTGTTACTCGTATAAATACTTGCTCTAAACTATTATAATATTTTTCTCCACAATCTATGCCTCATCTAAGATCATTCATTATTCAACTCTGGCCTCCAAACCACACCCCAACCCTCTTATAACCCTCGACCAAATTAGACAAGAATCAGACCTCGTGCCATTCCTTCGTCCTCAATACACATAAATCCCACCAAACTTAGACATCAACTCCAAATCAAAAGTACATAAAATAAATTAACATTCTACTAGTATTTTCAGCCACCCATCCAACATAAAATATATTCTCCATTTAAACTATGCTTCCCTTTGAATTTTCATTTACCTTAAATGCATTTTTCCATAAGAAATCTACAGCTATAGCTAATTATGAATGGTCCCCGGCATAGGCTGCTACAATTACATGGGCCGGATCACCTTCATCTTGATTCAAAAAGTGCCAACGGTCAAATTAACAAAAGTTATGTTCCAAATTAACAAAAAGTGGAACATGGTCAGTTGGCAAAAGCCTAGCCACTATGTTCTAATTTTCAAGCTATTTTCCTCGTTGCCCAAAACGTCCGTATCTTCCATTAAACCAATAATGTCACTTTCTTACAATTACTTTTGTTCCAACTCAAATTTTTGTTTAAATGCCAGATTTGAACACCATTAATCTTAAAACATGTTACTGTTGAATTTTGATTTGTTTGTGAGTCACACCAAGGGAATGAAGTGTTGGTAAGGAGAGACAGAGATGGATTGAGATGAGCGGATAGTAATGAATAGCAATCCGTCGTATCAATTGTGTCTTATTCATAAATATTTTCCTTATTTATAGAGGATGGGTTATAATATCTTTATGTTACATTTTTTTCTCTTGTTGTGAAGGAGTTGTACTGGGGTATTTCTGGTATTTTAAATGAGTAAGCTTGTTGTCTGACTGCTTTCTAGCTTTGTCGGCTAGGCTTAATTAACTTTGAGTTGCCTAGATCAACTCGACTGGCTGAGATCCGCTTGGTCGGCTGAGCTTGCACTACAGGAAAAAACGCTAACCGAAAGAAAAATCGGCGACTTTTTACACGTCGGAAAATTTGTTGTAATTACCAACAGTTCGGCGATAGTTGTTGATCTTGGTTATTTGCGACAATATAACTATAACATAAACCGTCGTTTATCAATAGTATATTAATTTCTGACAGTTTTTAATTATAACTAACGGACAAATCCGTCAATTATAAGTAAATATTAACCGATGAGTATAGTGTGTTGATTATCTTTGAACCCATCATCTGGTGGGGTATTAACCGACGCATTTTATTATTAAGCAACGGGATAGACCGTCCAATAGTCGATGTAATTAAAGACATTGATAAGTCGTCACAACAAATTATTTGTCCCACCCGATTTCACATCCCTCGTGGTATTGCATTAATTTCCTCGTGGCTCTTCTCCACCTGAAACCTCGCCTCTCCATGAAACCCTCTGCCTGAAGCCCTCATCTTCTACCCAACACCAATGCGTTCGTCCCTTGTCTTTGATTCCCTCTTGATACAGTCAGAATACGAGCTAGCTGAGAATGCAACGACGGTACTGTTACTTACAGTGACTGGAAACTCTCATTTTTCTCCTTCTTCCAGACCTCTACTACCTGAAATGACCGAAGAAGGTGTTATCATCATTTTTATTATTATTTTCATTTTCTTTAGGGTTTAGGATTTAGCAACTAGAAGGTTTGTCCAATATTTTCCTATTTCACTTGGATTGCATGTAGGGTTGTGAGCCTAAATTTTGTTAATATCTAGAAGATTGATTCAAATTTTAGATTGAATCGAAATAAACAAGTCGAGTTGCGAGTCTAAATTTTGTATCAAATTTTTTTCGAGCCGATTTTGAGCTGACCCCAGCTGAGCTCGAAATTAGATCGTTAACAATATAGGATTGTGAATTTAGTGAATTTAGCTCGAAGAAAGTTAATCACTCAAAAAATTGGTTTGAATTTTGGATTACATCGAGATCAAATCGAAATAAATGAGCGGAGGTATGAGCAAATATTTTGTCGAATGTTTTTCGAGCCGATTTTGAGGGACCCGAGTTTGCTAGAAATCAGATCATTAACAACCCTAATTACATCAGAGATATGCTTTAATCACATAGGTTTTTGCTTTATTTATGAATGTTATCACTAGACATTTCCAGGAGGATGCTCCTTGGTGTATGCTTTTTGTTGGTGGTATCCTTCTTGTTGATAAGACTTGTGAAAGAGTTTAGGTAATACTTAAATTTGGAGACCGATATTAACTCTACAGTCCTTCGTTTGAGTAGATCTAGAACTGAATACTTGAATTGTTATTTTAGTAGTGGTAACTCTAGTGACAGAGTTGTAACTATGGGTGGTCAAATCATTTAAAAGACGTGAATGTTCTACATATCTTGGGTCTCTTATTCAAAGTGAAGGTGATATAGATGGGGATGTGATAAATTGGAAGATTTCAAGTTGGTTGGTTGGAACCCACATCCTCTCAGCTCGAAGTCGGATCCTTAAATATCTTAGTATGTTAGTTCGGACAAACATTGACTCGTAACTGATTAAGGCATCTCCCTCTAATAATGTATGTCATTGTATCTACATCAACCCGCTCATAGATATATTTGTTTCATATTTTGTCTCAAATTGAAATGTCAATCGCAAATTCCATACAGATCACTCGCTTTACACTTGTAGATGGAATGTGAACAAAATATACTGGTGAATGAGTTGGTGCAACTATGGTGACAAATAAGATTAGAGATAAAATATTAATGACGGTGAAAATCTTTGTCTAAATAACATTTGATATGATAAATAAATTTTTATATCTATTATGATAAATAAAATTTTGACAATTTCTTTATATTTCTATTATGATAAATAAATTTTTATGATTAGATTTGTTACAGAGTGATGACTAAAAAAAAAATATTTGATTTTTAATATGATAACTCAAAATAGTCATAAAAATTTTCAAAAGTTTTTTTTTCTACAACAATTTCTATAGATAATTACATCCACCTCAAATGAAATCCTCAAAAAGGTTTGAAGAGTACATTACGTTTATGCTTGCTTAGAGATTTTTTCTTTTCTATGATCTCTCTAATACACTGGAGGACTCTAGTTGCTAATCCACAATAGCAAGAAATCAAAGCAAAATCAGAAGCTACACAAAGTCTGAAATAATTAGGAATAATGAAGTAATTGAATTTAAATCACCCTTTTTTTTTTTTTGACAGAAAAAAAATCAAATTTTTTTCCTATTTTCAAAGGAAGAAATATGTGTTACAACAATAGTGGGATGATATTTCTTCTCTTCTAAGGTTGGGTATTTACATGAGTAATTGCCTTACACTTAAATATGATATTATGAAGTAAAATACATTCACATTTTGTCTAACTCCTTCAAACCTCCAGTAACATCTATTATAGCCTGCACNATATATATATATAATTGTGAGTAGTATTTCAAGCCAAAACGAGTTGAATATGAACGAACAAATCTTCCTTCGTGTTTAACTCATTTATATATCGAGCACAAGAAAATGTTTGAGTTCGGCTCGTTAACTTAGCAAACGAATCGAACGTGAGCTTCTTAACGAGTCGAACACGAGTTGTTCGCAAACAATGAGCCGTTTTGACAGACCTAAATGTAATGTACATTTGATTAATTAATTAATTGTAAAATATATTTACTTTACGAGTGATTTCCATACACTTTATAAATATTCTCTATTTATATTTATAATCTTTAAATGCCTATATAATTATTAAATTTTATATCGTCTTTAGATTATTGAAGGACCTGTGAAAATATCATTAACTAAATTATTTCAATATTTTATAGTAATTTCTATCATGAGAATGAGCTGAAGTAGATTCCTCATTGTTTTATAGTTGTTTTTTCTTATGTTTTTTGATATAGAGATACCACTCATTATTAATTTTATTAGTTCATTGGTGTTTTTATGTAGGATGCACCCGAAACATTGTTTTTTACGTATCCCGCATCGAAACATCTTTATTTACTGTAGAAGCACCCGTAACTTGCGAAATCGCCGGAGGAGCAGTTCGTAACCGTGTTGACACCCTATCTCCTTCCTTATTTGTTAAGTTGTCTTAAATGTCTAATTTAGGAGAAATATTTGCATATGTAAGATGTACGCAGCACTGTGTACGTTAGGTATGTTACAGGAAGAATATTGGGGGTTATATCCGCGTTATACTCACTGTAACATCACTGTAACCTCCCTGTAACTAACATGTAACTTAGAAATATATGAAAACAGAAGCGTGGAACTTAATAGTTATAGATATGTTACAGGGAGGTTGCATGGGTTATAACGCGGATATAACCCCCAATACCCTCCCTGTAACCTTACGTACGCAATATTTCTCCTATTTTAGACATGCTTTTCTAAAATGTATGTAGGTATCACATTATGAACAGTGAGTTCAATGCAATCATTCGCATTAAAGGAGAACCAATTTTTCAAAGGATTTTGTTAATACAAGTTGTAAAGTGCGGTTTTTACAACTCTTAAAGGTGATAATATCATAAGAAAATTTTACAAATGTCCAAGAAACCAGACTGAACGCAATTGTTACTATTTCAAATGGCTTAATGAAAGGGATGATGCAACTTTTGATAAAGAAAACGTCAACAAAAAAAAAAATTTGATGATTTAATTAAGAGAAATTACGAAGAATCAACAAAAGAGATTAATAATTAAAATATCTCATTAAAATTCTGATAATCTCTCATGTTTTAACTATTGCTATTATTTTGTTCGTATTTACTTATCTTATGCCGTCAATGTATTAAAAACTATGAATGCAAAAGATTGAAGCTATAGAAGTTATGTACTATTGGGTTAATCATAAAAGTAATGTTTTGGGTTTAATGTAATGAGAACCTTCAGATATTTTGTTGCTCATTATCTATATAATTGATCAAAATATAGCAAAGTATTTGGTTGTTCATTATCTGTATAATTGATCAAATGAAGACATGGGTAATCTCTAGTAGTGGTTGCTACCAGCCCCCATCATTTTCATGACTTGAATGTCCTTTAGACCATGGAGACTTTCAATATGTACCTATCTGATATATTTCGTAAAGTTTAAGTATTTATTTTGAGTCTTTTAAAAAAAAAATTATGCTAACATTTGTGTTTGATTGGATGAGTTTTGTGGAACCTATGGGGAATAAAATAAAATGTCTACCCTTACAAATAGATATAATCAAAGAGAATGCTTTCCAAAATGCTGACCTTAAGAAATAAAGTGAACCCATATACTCTTAGGATTCATGAATTGAAAGGCAACACTTGAGATCTTCCTTTCTTTGATGGATTTAAACCATTTAATCATGAAACATAATACTATTAATTTCATGTTTATAAATATTACAATTTTGGATCTATTTGAGGCAGTTGCAGCTATTCAAAGAAGCAGATGTGAAGCTGTTGAAGAAGAAGTTATAGTTCAAAAAGCTATGGTTGTCATTACAAAAATTTTTATTTCGGAAAAAATATGACCGCTAGCGGCCACCGTATGTAGCAATACCTGATAGAAAAGAGCAACTTTCAGCTGCAACTCTTTCGAGAACGAGACAAAACACTATTTTGCCAAACATGAAAAATTACAATGTGGTGTCGCACTCCCGACGCACCGTCACCCCCAAAGACTCCCTTAATCTCTCATATATTAAATTTATATTCCAAAAAACAGAACTTTTCTCAAGAAAAACCAAATACCAATACTAGTAATTTTTTTTTTAAATATATTTAGGGAACCTTGAGGCCCTTGCCAACATTATTAAAAATAAAATGGCTATTTATAAATAAAAAATAGAAAAGAAATCATACCCAACTAACAATTGTTCAAGTTTAATAAGGTGATATTTATTAATTTAGACTAACTTCTCCTATATTTCACCCATCTTAAAATAAATTAAATGATTTTAAGATAAATAAATGTCTTAATACATCCTAATTAAATATAATCATTTTGAATCTTAAAACTAAACATAATAATATATGTCTTATCAATTAAAATTCATATTGCCTTTATTTTTAATCACATTCATTAATTTTGAAACCCTTCATGATAAGAAAATAAAAATTTTCCTTAAAAAATGGTTACATAATTTTTCTTCCAAGCATATATGTCACATTTAAAAAGATTTATTTCATATTTAAAAGTTAAAATTGTGATATTTTTTATATTATATACAAAATTTTGGTGATATAAATATTAAAAATAAAACTTTGGTGTTAAATATGTAAATACATGGGAATTGGGCGTCATATATGTAAATGCCCTTGTGGGAAAAATACGAAGAGCTACGTTTGGAGTACACTGATATGCAGACACGTGACTTTAAGGAAACGCGCGCGCTTTCTTGTGATTCGGTTCGGTAACACATGAGAATATTCCTCTTGTGTTATTTCACGTTATTCATGTGTTATTGTGGTGGTATTGATGTGTTATTGTGTTATCATAACACCGGGAATATTCCTAAAACACAATAACACATGAATAACACCACAATAGCACCTGAATAATGCGGAATAAAATTGGAGGAATATTCCCCTGTGCTAAAATGATTCTTTTTTATTTTTCTGTCACATTCACGTATCTGTATATCAGTGGACTCCGAACATAGCTCTACATTAAGAGTCCTGATGCAGTATTTTTCCCTCTTTTAATAAGTTGTTTATCATCAAAATAATTCTTCCTGTTTTAATGCTGATATTCTCGAGAACTTTCGTCGTGGCAGCTGCCCGCTTGTCGCACATTTAAGTAATTAATTAAGGCACCGTACTTAAGCAGATTTGAATACTAATCACCTCTTAATTAAGATCCCGACAGCCCCTGACAAAGCCGTGGATTAATTAACTAAGCGTGATCAGAAATATATTATCGTAATTAACCCATCACTTCTTTTCTTGAGGCTGTTTAATTATGCTTAATTGTTTAAGACCGAATCTAAGACCGAGGGTTTGAAAACATAACACCAATTAAGCAATTTCATCCCTCTCAATATGCTTTTTTATTTAACTGAGGTTAAAATAATCTTAATTAAATTTTGTCAGCATTAGGGTGATCAATTTTTTTTGCATGGGCGCGAATCTTAAGGCAATGTTGACTTCAATCGACCGAGTTTTCCCTGGTTAATTCAAATTGGGCAAATCCGTGAGGCCAAAGTTTTGTTTTATGATATGAAATAATAGTCAAAACTTATGAGAGACACAATGTTTAAACCATTTTAATATGATTGCACGAATAATTTAGACAAAAGTATGATTGTTTAAACTATTTGTTTCAAAAGTATGATTGCGCGAATATTGAAAAAATTCAATGGAAAACTTTATCGGGATAGACAAAAGACGAGATGTCGAGTGTCCTTTCCTTTGATAGAAACGATGGGCCGACCGAACAAAAGCATGATCAAAAGAAAGAACTTGAAGCCTCTGTCCGAAGGACGATTATGTATCACCATCTTCCCGACTGATTCTAAGATTCTCCACAAAGATGGTTAAGGGGCACCCATTAAATATTTATTTGATCCTCTGTGAATGCCCCTTATCCAAAAGAGAGATGTCCGTCAGATCATCGAGATACAATCTCTGTCTGATGTCTAGTTTCATTCTAACTACAAAAGGACCTCAACTAAAAATACTCTTGAGAAGGCCGACTGAAGACCTTCCAGCTGACCAAAGACCTTTCAGCCGACAAAATCACTAGCAGGCTATTCAATGACAATGAGCCATTAAATGCCTATCTTCAAGTAGTTATGAATATAAAACATTGCCAACATCAGTTATGATTATTGAAGGGTCTCAGAGTCAGTTACAAATATGAAAATGTGCAATAATTACTTGAAACATTCTTATTAAAATAGAGAAAAACATGTAAATACTAGATACCTCTATAATCTATAGATATGTGGTCATTTTTTCAAAAAATGACTACTAAATTTAACTATGAAAACTTGTGTTATTTTTCACTATACATCTCTCTCTCTCTCTCTCTCTCTCTCTCTCTCTCTCTTCATATTCCTCTTGTTCGTCCCACACTCTATACCTTGAGTGTGATTCACATATTATTTTTGGATTCAACACTATTATTTTTAATTGTTACTCGTATAAATACTTGCTCTAAATCATTATAATATTTTCCTCCACAATCTTATGCCTCATCTAAGATCATTCATTATTCAACTCTGGCCTCCAAACCACACCACAACCCTCTTATAACCCTCGACCAAATTAGACAAGAATCAAACCCCGTGTCGTTCCTTCGTCCTCAATACACACATAAATTCCACCAAACTTAGACATCAACTCCAAATCAAAAGTACATAAAAGAAATTAACATTCTACTAGTATTTTCAGCCACCTATCCAACATAAAATATACTCTCCATTTAAACTATGCTTCCCTTTGAATTTTCATTTACCTTAAATGCATTTTACCATAAGAAATCTACAGCTATAGCTTATTATGAATGGTCCCCGGCATAGGCTACCACAGTGACATGAGCCGGATCACCTTTATCTTGATTCAAAAAGTGCCAACGGTCAAATTAACAATAAATATTCATGACCACATTCTATATAACCCTACTACAAGTATATATTGAACCGTAGTACTTAAAACTATTATATTTTAGCATAAAAAATATTCAAAGAATACAAATCCTAGGCCTTGGAACATGGTCAGTTGGCAAAAGCCTAGCCACCATGTTCTAATTTTCAAGCTATTTTCCTCGTTACCCAAAACGTCTGCATCTTCCATTAAACCAATAATGTCACTTTCTTACGATTACTTTTGATCCAACTAAAATTTCTATTTAGATGCCATATTTAAACACCATTAATCTTAAAACATGTTACTGTTGAATTTTGATTTGTCTGTGAGTCACACCAAGGGAATAGAGTGTTGGTAAGGAGAGACAGAGATAGATTGAGATGAGCGGATAGTAATGAATAGTAATCCGTCGTATTAATTGTGTCTTATTCATAAATATTTTCTTTATTTATAGAGGATGGGGTATAATATCATTATATTACATTTTTTTCTCTTGTTGTAAAGGAGTTGTATTGGGGTATTTCTGGTATTTTACATGAGAAAGATTGTTGTCTAACAGCTTTCTAGCTTGGTCGCTAGGCTTACTTGACTTTGAATTTCGTAAATCAACACGATTAGCTGAGATCAGCTCGGTCAGTTGAGCTTGCACTACAGGAAAAAGCGCCAACCGAAAGAAAAATCGGTGATTTTTTACACGTCGGAAAAATTGTTGTAATTACCAACAATTTGGCGATAGTTGTTGATATTGGTTATTTGCAACAACATAATAACAACATAAACCATCGCTTATCAATAGTATTTTATTTTCCGACTTTTTAATTATAACTAAAGGACAAATCCGCCAAGTATAAGTAAATATTAATCGATGGCTACAATGCGTCGATTATCTTTGAACCCATCATCTGGTGAGGTATTAACCGGCACATTTATTATTCAACAACGGGATAGACCGTCCAATAACCGATGTAATTAAAGACATTGATAAACCATCGGAACAAATTACTTATCCCAGCAGATTTCACATCCCTCCCGGTCTTGCATTAATTTCCTCGCGGCTCTTCTCCACCTAAAACCCTTGCCTCTCTATGAAATCCTTTGCCCGAAGCCCTCGTCTTCTATCTGACACCATTGCATTCGTCCCCTGTCTTTGAATCCCTCTTGATACAGTCAGAATACGAGCTAGCTGAGAACGCAACAACGGTATAGTAACTTATAGTGACTGGAAACTCTCATTTTTCTCCTTCTTCCACACCTCTGCTACCCGAAATGACCGAAGAAGGTAACTTGTTATCATCATTATTATTATTATTTTCATTTTTTTTTTGAAGAATGCCATTAGGGTTTAGGATTTAGCAACTAGAAGGTTTGTCCAATATTTTCCTATTTCACTTGGATTGCATGTAGGGTTGTGAGCTTAGCTAGAACATTGTTAATATCTAGAAGATTGATTCAAATTTTGGATTGAATCGAAATTAACAAGTCGAGTTGTGAGCCTAAATTTTGGATCAAATTTTTTTCGAGCCGATTTTGAGCTGACCCCAGCTAAGTTCAAAATTAGATCGTTAACAATATATGACTGTGAATTTAGTGAATTTATCTCGAAGAACGTTAATCACTCAAAAAATTGGTTCAAATTTTGGATTACATCGACATCAAATCGAAATAAATGAGCAGAGCTACGAGCCAATCTTTTGGATCGAATGTTTTTTGAACCGATTCTGAGTGACCCGGGTTTGGCTAGAAATCAGATCATTAACAACCCTAATTACATTAAGGATAGGCTTTAATCACATAGGTTTTTGCTTTATTTATGAATGCTTCACTAGACATTTTCAGGAGGATGCTCCTTGATGTATTTTTTTTGTCAGTGATATCCTTCTTGTGGATAAGACTTGTGAAAGAGTTTAGGTAAGACTTAAATTTGGAGACTGATATTGAAGTCTACAGTCCTTCGTTTGAGTAGATCTAGAAGTGAATACTTGAAATGTTATTGTAGTAGTGGTAACTCTAGTGACAGAGTTGTAACTACGGGTGGTCAAATCATTTAAAAGGCGTGAATGTTCTAGATATCTCGGGTCTCTTATTCAAAGTGACAGTGATATAGATGGGGATGTGATAAATTGGAAGATTTCAAGTTGGTTGGTTGGAACCCACATCCTCTCAGCTCGAAGTCGGAGCCTTAAATATCTTAGTATGTTAGTTCTGACAAACATTGACTCGTACTAATTAAGGCGTCTCCCTCTAATAGTGTATGTCATTGTATCTACATCTGTCCGCTCACAGATATATTTGTTTCATATTTTGTCTCAAATTAAAAAGCCAATCGCAAACTCTATACAGATCACTGGCTTTACTCGTGTAGATGGAATGTGAACAAAATTTACTTGTGAATGAGTTGGTGCAGCTATGGTGACAAATAAGATTAAAGATAAAATATTGATGACGGTGAAAATCTTTGTCTAAATAACTCTTGATATGATGAAACTTATTCGGTGCGCAGAGCTCTAAATGAAATTTTCTTTTCAATCTTTTCTTTCGTATTTTTGTTCGGCAATAATTTTTTTCTAATCCAATTTCTTTATATTTCTATTATGATAAATAAATTTTTATGATTAGATTTGTCACAGAGTGATGACTAAAAAAAAAATTGTTTGATTTTAATATGATAACTCAACATAGTCATAAAAATTTTCAAAAGTTTTTTTTTCTACAACAATTTCTATAGATAATTACATCCTCCTCAAATGAAACCCTCAAAAAGGTTTGAAGAGTACATTACGTTTATGCTTGCTTAGAGATTTTTTCTTTCCTATGATCTCTCTAATACACTTNTTTAAACACCATTAATCTTAAAACATGTTACTGTTGAATTTTGATTTGTTTGTGAGTCACACCAAGGGAATGGAGTGTTGGTAAGGAGAGACAGAGATAGATTGAGATGAGCGGATAGTAATGAATAGTAATCTGTTGTATCAATCGTGTCTTATTTATAAATATTTTCCTTATTTATAGAGGATGGGTTATAATATCTTTATGTTACTTTTTTTTTTCTCTTGTTGTAAAGGAGTTGTACTGGGGTATTTCTAGTATTTTACATGAGAATGATTGTCGTCTAACTGCTTTCTAGCTTGGTCGGCTAGGCTTACTTGACTTTGAGTTGCCTAGATCAACTCGACTAATTGAGATCCGCTCGGTCGGTTGAGCTTGCACTACAGAAAAAAGCGCTAACAGAAAGAAAAATCGGCGACTTTTTACACGTCGGAAAATTTGTTGTAATTACCAACAGCTCGGCGATAGTTATTGATCTTAGTTATTTGCGACAATATAACTATAACATAAACCGTCGTTTATCAATAGTATTTTAATTTCTGACAGTTTTTAATTATAACTAACGGACAAACTCGTCAATTATAAGTAAATATTAACCGATGACTATAGCGCGTCGATTATCTTTTGAACCCATCATCTGGTGAGGTATTAACTGACGCATTTTATTATTAAGCAACGGGATAGACCGTCCAATAGTCGATGTAATTAAAAACATTGATAAACCGTCAGAACAAATTATTTATCCCACCCGATTTCACATCCCTCCCGGTATTGCATTAATTTCCTCGTGGCTCTTCTCCACCAGAAACCCTCGCCTCTCCATGAAACCCTCTGCCCGAAGCCCACGTCTTCTACCCGACACCATTGCGTTCGTCCCCTGTCTTTGATCCCTCTTGATACAGTCAGAATATAAGCTAGCTGAGAACGCAACGACGGTACCGTTACGTACAGTGACTGGAAACTCTCATTTTTCTCCTTCTTCCACACCTCTGCTACCCGAAATGACAGAAGAAGGTGTTATCATCATTTTTATTATTATTTTCATTTGCTTTGAAGAATGCAATTAGGGTTTAGGATTTAGCAACTAGAAGGTTTGTCCAATATTTTCCTATTTCACTTGGATTGCATGTAGGGTTGTGAGCTTAGCTCGAACATTGTTAATATCTAGAAGATTGATTCAAATTTTAGATTGAATCGAAATAAAAAAGTCGAGTTGCGAGCCTAAATTTTGTATCAAATTTTTTTTGAGCCAATTTTGAGCTGACCCTAGCTGAGCTCAAAATTAGATCGTTAACAATATAGGACTGTGAATTTAGTGAATTTAGCTCGAAAAACATTAATCACTCAAAAAATTGGTTTGAATTTTGGATTACATCAAGATCAAATCGAAATAAATGAGCGGAGGTATGAGCAAATATTTTGTCGAATGTTTTTCGAACCGATTTTGAGCGACCCGAGTTTGGCTAGAAATCAGATCATTAACAACCCTCACATAGGTTTTTGCTTTATTTATGAATGTTCTCACTAGACATTTCCAGGAGGATGCTCCTTGGTGTATGTTTTTTGTCGGTGGTATCCTTCTTGTGGATAAGACTTGTGAAAGAGTTTAGATAAGACTTAAATTTGGAGACTGATGTTGAAGTCTACAGTCCTTCGTTTGAGTAGATCTAGAACTGAATACTTGAAATGTTATTTTAGTAGTGGTAACTCTAGTGACAGAGTTGTAACTACGGGTGGTCCAATCATTTAAAAGGCGTGAATGTTCTACATATCTCGGGTCTCTTATTCAAAGTGACGGTGATATAGATGGGGATATGATAAACTGGAAGATTTTAAGTTGGTTGGTTGGAACCCACATCCTCTCAGCTCGAACTTGGATCCTTAAATATCTTAGTATGTTAGTTCTGACAAACATTGACTCGTAACTGATTAAGGTGTCTCCCTCTAATAGTGTATGTCATTGTATCTACATCAGCCCGCTCACAGATATATTTGTTTCATATTTTTTCTCAAATTGAAATGCCAATCGCAAATTCCATACAGATCACTCGCTTTACACTTGTAGATGGAATGTGAACATAATATACTGGTGAATGAGTTGGTGCAGCTATGGTGGCAAATAAGATTAGAGATAAAATATTGATGATGGTGAAAATCTTTATCTAAATAACTCTTGATATGATGAAACTTATTCGGTGCACAGACCTCTAAATGATAGTTTCTTTTCAATCGTTTGTTTTCGCATTTTTTGTTCGGCAATAAATTTTTTTCTAATCCAATTTCTTTATATTTCTATTATGATAAATAAATTTTTATGATTAGATTTGTTACAGAGTGATGATTAAGAAAAAATTGTTTGATTTTAAGATGATAACTCAACATAGTCCTAAAAATTTTCAAAAAAAATTTTTTTTTACAACAATTTCTATAGATCATTACATCCGCCTCAAATGAAATCCTCAAAAAGTTTTGAAGAGTACATTACGTTTATGCTTGCTTAGAGATTTTTTCTTTTCTATGATCTCTCTAATACACTGGAGGACTCTAGTTGCTAATCCACAATAGCAAGAAATCAAAGCAAAATCAGAGGCTACACATAAGTCTGAAATAATTAGGAATAATGAAGGAATTGAATTTAAATTACTTTTTTTTTTTGTTGACAGAAAAAAAATCAAATTTTTTTCCTATTTTCAAAGGAAGAATATGTGTTACAACAATAGTGGGATGATATATCTTCTCTTCTAAGGTTGGGTATTTACATAAGTAATTGCCTTACACTTAAATATGATATTATGAAGTAAAATACATTCACATTTTCTCTAACTCCTTCAAACCTCCAGTAACATCTATTATGGCTTGCATTTCACCAAACCTAAAACAGCACATGACAAAACTTAACATTCCTTGACAAATGTTTCTATAAGAATTTACTTGAATACTTGTTCTTTTTCCTAAAAATTTCTGTTTGTCACAACAATTGAATAGTTACAAACCACACACACACACACACACAATAAAGGACAGTTATAGAACAAGGAGCTAGCCTGGTATATTAAAATGCAATTGTATTGGTAATCTAGCCTTGACTTGTTTCCTTTGGCATACCCTCCATTATAAGAACCCTTTGTTCCCTCTTCCCCTCCTCAATCTCTTTCTTCTCTTAAAACTACTCACCAAAGTCTTAACCCCAAACTTAATCAAAATACAAAGCACAAAAGTCATGGTGTGTGGAAGGTTTACAAACCTCTTGCTTGGCCTATTGTTCTCTTGGTTAGCTCTTTCTGAATCAACATCAATAGCTCGAATTGGTAGGCATTTTAATCTAAAGTCTGCTACTTTTCATTCATACAATCATACTATCATAGCAATTTGTATGATTCCTCCTTTGCAGAATCAACAACAAAAATCAGTGAAAACCAACAAAATGTGGCGCTTGAGGTAATCAGTTCAATACTGAGACTAGTTCTTTAGTATAAGCTCATATTTTACTTAGAAGTTATTTGAACTTACAAAGTCATCATTTGAAGGCCCAGATGGAGGGAAAAATGAAGCTTATTACAGGAAGAAAGATGAGAATTGCATTTAACACAATTTCAAGGACTTCTGGAGCAAAATGTGGTTTTGAAGATCAACAGAACAGGGAGTGTAAGATGGGAGTTGTTGCAGTAAAATTAGTTGGCCACATACCGTTCAGTGCAGACTATCACAAACCCCAACCTCACCCACCAAAGAACAACTGAAGCAGTGAGCAAAAACAGAGCTTCTAGCTCTAAGTTTTGATTTTTTTTTTTTTAATCTATAANACAAACCCCAACCTCACCCACCAAAGAACAACTGAAGCAGTGAGCAAAAACAGAGCTTCTAGCTCTAAGTTTAGAATTTTTTTTTTTTTTAATCTATAAATGAGAAAGTTGCAATTTTGATGTAATATTAGGGTTGAAGAGACTGAAAGGGGAGAACTACTGATGGAGAAATCAATTTATTATACTTGAGAACTTGCTGATGGTTGCTAAGTTTGTTTTTCTAGTTTCAGAAAGAGTATAGCTTCAGTTCTTTTTTTCTTTCTTTTTCTTTTTTTTCTTTTTTTTTTTTTTTGCTGTGCAAATGTTTGATTTTGTTTTTATTCAGGAGAGAAGCAAACAAAATCGGAAAGTTGATTTTTTTATTACAATTTTTTAAAATTATGATGATGTTGAATATAATTACTTGTATTTTGCTTAAATGATGAGGAAATGAAAGAAATGAACTTGAACCAGTAGAATTGTTAGAAACAGTAGGAAGACTCAAACTTCTGATAGAAATTCTGAACTTTTTCAAAAGTAAGCTCATTTTATCCATGAACTGATGTTTCATTTTTCACACTTCTTACGTGTGAAATGAAATCATCATATTTGAGGGATAAATGAAAAAATAAAATAAATTTATAGTTTTTCCAAGCATGATTTTATCACTTGAAATTAAAATGCAGATAATGTCTTCTTCGGTTTTGTGGTTTACCCTGGAGTGAGACTCTGGTGTCTGAATGAATGGTGCACAAATGAATTTTTCCGTTGACGATTCTCTAAAGAGAAGGTGAAGACTGCTATTATTTCTACTCCATTTTAGTTTGCTCTCTTTTATTTCCATTAAAACAGGCAAAGAACAGACTAAATCAAAATATAAATAAGTCTGGAAAATAAACTTAGATGTCCTCATATGCTAATCATTAATAAAAAATGTATAAAAGCAGTCAACGCCCAGAACCAATTCACAAAAGACCAAAAAAAAAAAACTATTTCAGAAAATCCTTCCTGAAGCTCGCGGATTGTGCGTTTATGCTTTTGTTTCGCGCGTCTAGGTTGTCTTCCGTAAAACACACAATTTACTTATAACAGTACTGCGGCCCGCGCCTATAGTGCCGCAATCGAGCATTTTGAAGGATTTTTACATTACTTACCCCTCTGCTCTCCCGAGTTCGTGCCCTAAACTCCCACAACGTGCGAAGAAGAGATCTAAACGATCTAGATCTATCATGCCCTAAAATTGTCGCTCTCTGAGGATATTCGGACCCTTTTCCTCTTCGATCCGCATTCTTCGTTTTGTAAGCTGTTGTCTTTGGTTACCGTAAGAATCATGCGTTTAATGGATGACTTTGGTTATCTTTGGTCATCGTAAGTAGCATTTCGATTTGTTGAGATAATCTCCGCGGAGTTCTTCGATTATCGAGTTATTAGTTACATCTTCTTGTTTAGGGTGGTGGTCATGATCATGTGTTGATCTCTTTCTTAAATGTGTTTAATATCTTCTATATTCAGTTTGTGATGACATTTGAGTTTTAGAATCATCTATATGTATTTTAAATCTTCCCCCTATTTCCCTTAATTGTTATTTTCTGGAATTTTTTTTAGCCGAATAGGCCAGAATTCGTACTGCAATCTTGGAATTGTTTATTCCTGGATTTTTTCGTCCCTGGATATGTAAGCTTTGTTGATCTGCCACATTGGAATGTTGGAGATACATTTTTTGTTGTCATTCTCCCTAGGTTATGAAATGAGAATAACATTAGCATATTTGGCTGAATACATTTTTCTATTATTTCTTTGATTGAGGAATTGTTATGGAAAGCCCGAATACATTTCTATTCTTCCCTCTATTTTTGTTATTTGTTTGTTATGATCGGTTATGAAATGAGAATAAACTCATAAACTGACATTTTCACATAGAAGCGTTAGAAAGGGTTAGACATTTGACAATTAGCTTTTTGATAATACATATAACATCATTAAAGGATACATGATTGATGATAAATATTTCCTAATGTTGTTTGATATCAATTATTTCTAAATTTAAGCTAAATTATTTATTTTTCTAGCTACCCTAATTGGGATAACATTTTTGGCAAGTCGGTTTTGTTAGGTAATGTTCGCTAATGCTATGTTTTCTCTTTTAAAATTCTACCTCTTTACTTCAAACATTGTTGCTAAGTGTTACCTAATATTTGTAAGCATTCCTGAAGAATTGAATTATTTTCTTATTAGTCTCATTATGGCTAGAACAAAGAAGCCTATACGTCAGCTATGTGTGATAAAGATGTCACCAACATTTTTTACAATTTATGCATTAAGAAGATTGAAATTGGTAATAGACCTACCACCTATTTTAACAAAGAAGGATGACAAAATATTTCCAAGAAATTCAAGAAAATGACCGGCCGTAATTACGACAAGTTAAAATTCAAAAACAAGTGGGATCAGCTAAAAAAGGACTGGAAGTTATAGAAGGAACTGAAATGAGGATCCACAAGATTGGGATGGGATCCCATCAAACGTACCATGAATGCTTCAGAGGAATGGTGAGTTGAGAAGCTAGAGGTAATAAATTCTACCTCTTTACTTCAAACATTGTTGATAAGTATTGTCTAATATTTGTAAGCATTCCTGAAGAATTGAATTCTTTTCTTATCAGTCTCATTATGCATAAGAACAAAGAAGTCTCTATGTCAGCTATGTGGAATAAAGATGTCACCAACATTTTTTACAATTTATGTATTAAGAATATTGAAATTGGTAATATACATACCACCTATTTTAACAAAGAAAGATGACAAAATATTTCCAAGAAATTCAAGGAAATGACTGACCGTGAGTACGACAGGTTAAAATTCAAAAACAAGTGGGATCAGCTAAAAAATGACTGGAAGTTATGGAAGGAACTGAAACGAGGATCCACAAGATTGGGTTGGGATCCCATCAAACGTACCATGGATGCTTCAGAGGAATGGTGAGCTGAGAAGCTAGAGGTAATAATTTCTACCTCCTTACTTCAAACATTGTTGCTAAGTATTGTCTAATATTTGTAAGCATTTCTGAAGAATTGAATTATTTTCTTATTAGTCTCATTATGGCTAAGAACAAAGAAACTTCTACGTCACCTATGTGGGATAAAGATGTCACCAACACTTTTTACAATTTATGTATTAAGAAGATTGAAATTGGTAATAGACCTACCACCTATTTTAATAAAGAAGGATGACAAAATATTTTCAAGAAATTCAATGAAATGACTGGCCGTGAGTACGACTGGTTAAAATTCAAAAACAAGTGGGATCAGCTAAAAAAGGACTGGAAGTTATGGAAGGAACTGAAATGAGGATCCACAAGATTGGGTTGGGATCCCATCAAACGTACCGTGGATGCTTCAAAGGAATGGTGAGCTGAGAAGCTAGAGGTAATAAATTCTACCTCTTTACTTCAAACATTATTGCTAAGTATTGTCTAATATTGGTAAGCATTCCAGAAGAATTGAATTATTTTCTTATTAGTCTCATTCTGACTAAGAACAAAGAAGCCTCTACGTCAGCTATGTGGGATAAATATGTCACCAACATTTTTTTTCAATTTATGTATTAAGAAGATTGAAATTGGTAATAGACATACCACCCATTTTAACAAAGAAGGATGACAAAATATTTCCAAGAAATTCAAGGAAATGACCGGCCGTGAGTACGACAAGTTAAAATTCAAAAACAAGTGGGATCAGCTAAAAAAGGACTGGAAGTTATGGAAGGAACTGAAATGAGGATCCACAAGATTGGGTTGGGATCCCATCAAACGTACCATGGATGCTTCAGAGGAATGGTGAGCTGAGAAGCTAGAGGTAATAATTTCTACCTCCTTACTTCAAACATTGTTGCTAAGTATTGTCTAATATTCGTAAGCATTCCTGAAGAATTGAATTATTTTCTTATTATTCTCATTATGGCTAAGAACAAAGAAGCCCTTACATCAACTATGTGGGATAAAGATGTCACCAACATTTTTTACAATTTATGTATTAAGAAGATTAAAATTGGTAATAGACCTACCACCTATTTTAACAAAGAAGGATGACAAAATATTTCCAAGAAATTCAAGGAAATGACTGGCCGTGAGTACAACAGGTTAAAATTCAAAAATAAGTGGGATCAACTAAAAAAGGACTGGAAGTTATGGAAGGAACTGAAACGAGGATCCACAAGATTGGGTTGGGATCCCATCAAATGTACCATGGATGCTTCAGAGGAATGGTGAGCTGAGAAGCTAGAGGTAATAATTTCAACCCCCCCTCCCCCCCGCCCCCTTATTATGTTTAGGTTCTTTATTATTTAGCTTTCAATTTTGTCTGATATGCCCTAATTCATATTGTAGGCAGTACCATGTGCGAAAAAATTTAAGGTGTGTGGAATTGACCCGGAATTGGAAGATAAATTTGATGTAATATTCAAGGGGGTTGTCGTTACGGGGTAGAATACCTTCAACCCAAGTGAGCTGGGGTTCGATGGCATATCAATCGACTTGACACCTGATCTGGTTATGGGTTCTGGTGAAGGTCCTAGCATAAACCCGAGGGAGCTCGAGTTCACATGCCAATCGAAGAGACGTAAGATGGAGAAAAAGATAAAAAAAATCAAAGATGTATTTGTGCAGAGCTCAATAGACAGACTGATAGAAGTATTTGCAGCTCCACAACCTGTTGAACCAAAAGTGGATGATCCCAATGTTGATCGTTCTATGAACCTTTTAGAAGACATACCTGAAGTTGTGGTCGATAACGATTTCTTTTTAAAATGTGTTAAAGTCCTTGAGTGCCCAACAAGAAGGTTGATTTTAAAGAGGCTTCGGCCTGAGTTGCGCGTGGAATACTTGCATCTCTCGATCGAAAAATGATTGTTATATTTGTGAATTTTGTTGGATATGCGAGTTATTGTCTTATTTTATTAGAAACCTTGATGTGTTGAACTCTTTTTAGAATTATGTAGTTTATGTGCTGATTGTTCGATTTTCAAATATTAGCACTACTTCTTAACTTCTATCTTTTCTTATTTGTTTATTCAAACCTAATTATTTTTCTAGGATGAATCGATATCGAGAACGCTGCAAGAGAATGGCGGCTGTGATTGCTATATTATTGTTAGAATACTATCGCTCTACTATTGATCAAACACCACGCATGACCTCATCGTTCATTGGGGATAAATAGGTAGGCGAGATGATAGTTGGAAATCTAATAAGGTTCAGCAACATATTCCGGATGAGCGTGCCAATTTTTTTGGATCTTTTGCATGAGCTTTGTACCAACCACGGGCTCGAAGGTTCGTCAAGAACTACCACAAGGGAGGTATTAGCTATTACTTTATGCATTTTATCTCAGAATGAATCGATCAGAGGAGCTATGAAATGATTCCAGCATTCTTCCGAGACAATCAGTCGATACTTCTATTTTCATGTTCCTATAATTCACATTTTTCTTTCTTTTATGATTGCATTAAGAAGGTTGGTAAATTTATAATAAAATATACAAATAAATTGTTTACAAAATTCACAAACCAAACAGCTAAACAGTTTATCCAGATCAGAGACAGATTGGTCATTTATCCATAATCAAATGTTTTCCAAACGCACAAACCAAACAGTCGGCCAGCTTATCTGGATCAGCTGTTCATCAGCAGATTATCAAGATAAGTTGGATAAGCTGCAGCTGCCCCAAATAGACCCTAAAGCTTTGTTTTGTTCTTGCAAAAGAACTTCCTGAGACATTTGTCTCCCACTGCTTCACCAAACGAAATTTTTTGCAACTGAATGAAACTTCCCCACTATTTCAAATGAAAGTCAGGTACTTTCAAGCCTAATTTTCATATCAAACAAAAGCTTTCTTATTCTTCAAGTTGAGGCTTGCTTCAACATTCTCAAGCCTCGTATTAGGGAATCGAGCTCCTTAGAGCCATTAAATAACATTTAATCTAAGGGCAATAGTAAACACCTATTATATTGCCAACAAAACCTTGTTCACTCTCTTGGGCTTTTTATACCTCTTTGTCCTAATGACATCATAGGTTAGACTCACTAGCATAAAAAAATGTCAACCATTGATGCTTAGTGTTGTACTATTCCAAACTGCTCTTCAAATTGAGATTATGTATGTCTTTCTCAAATCATTTAGATTATGATATAATTTTTTTCTTGCTCAATCACTTGGTTATTCTTATAGTTGCTTCAAGTTGTTTCCCCCTTATAAATTTAGTCTCTACTTTGATTCATAGACTTATTTATGGGTCCTTCTTTCGGAAGTCAAGCTAGAAACCTTACTTTAGCCTTTAGCTCATATTGATTAGAATTTGGCTTTATGATGATTACATAAAATTTTTGTGAACTTAGCAAGGAGCTTAAAATAAACTCGCCTCTTAATCATTCAACTCTAAATCATCTTACAATTAATTCAATTTTCCACACATGGATTTTGGCCCAAGTGGATTTATTTGATAATATAGACATTTATCTTTCTCATTGGCTTAGTTATTTCCCTATATATAGGAATTGACCATAATATCCTTTCAATTTGACCTATGGGCCTAATTTTGAATTGGGCTCAAACTATTCTCAACATCTCTCTGACTTTGAACTTATTTTAGTGATTTCAATTCAGATAGTTCAATCATTTAGCCAAAAATCTTTTATAGGCATTAGATTATCAAATCATAGGTGAATTGTCCTTAGTTGATTATTGGATTAAGCTAGATCTCTTACCATAACTAGATTGAAAATGAAATATTTTGGTCATTTAAACTTATACCCTATGTTTAATCATATTGACCATGTTGAAATCTTGAAATAATTTTTAATAGATTCGAAAAGGCCTAATAGAGTTAAATAAACTGCCAAATATATTTATTTGATCATATAGAGCAAAATCAACCTATTCGATCAACTTAATTACCGCTAGCAACTTTAAAAATTTTAATAGATCAATCATAGATAACTTGATCCAAATTGTTCTTCTTAGTCATAGTTGACCAATTTAAACATTTGATGTCATTAGGACTAACTTGATCAATTTCACTAAATGGAGCCAAACCAATATTTGAAAATGAATTTAATTGATTAGCCATATTTGACTTGCCTGGTTTGGCTAATTGATTTAGTCGATCCAGATTAACTTAAATTGGCCTTTTCAATTTTATTAGCCAATTTGATCAAATTGATTATAGATAATGTATCCAATCAATTTAAGTGGATTCTCATAAATGGCTTAAAGTTAATTTTTTATTGGTTAGATCAATTAACCCAACTTAATCAATTAACTCTGTAGAGAACACTTGGCCTTTTTTTTTTAATCAATTTAACCTCATTTGATCAAATTGATGAAGCTAAACACCTTAAATCATCTAGTTAGATTATTCTTAAGCAAAATTTGCCCTTAATTTCATTCCACATAATTATTCTAATTGGACATAGCCCTCTAACGTGAGTCGCTTAAGAGGCATTTGAACCCTTTCAATCAATTTGATCAAATTGAATCCACTCATTCAAATTAACACATTTTTTTGAAGGAGGTTTCTCTAAATGCTTTATTGATTTGACCCTTAACAACTTATGAATTGTTTTTGGCTAACTCTTTAGCCAAAATAAAAATAAAACAAAAAGATAACCTTAGCTCATTTCAATGCACATGAAGACAATCAGACTTTCAGAATTCCACTAGAATATGTTTATCCTCTCAGAATTATGTGGTTAACCACTTATTTCCACTACAAAATGGTTAAATGTTATAGTTTCATGAAACATCTTAACTTCCTATTTGGCCGTACTAGAATGTAAATGAAGATTGGAGGTTAACCAACAATATCAATAATGAAAAGCTCAAGAAAATGATTAACAGAAAATATTAAGGAAAGACAATGATAAATCCACTACTCTCTACATCAAAAATACATGAAAAAAAGTTTAGCTGCTAATACATAAAAATTATAGCGAAAAACACCACATAAAATTACATTGCAAGCAACATAAAGATGAAAATCTTACAAAAAATTATTTCCTCAGCAAATCTGTAACTTTCCCTTTCTTACAAAACTCTCACAATCTCAAGAGATCCCTCAAATCCTCTCCCCAATTCTCTTCTTTTAGCCTCCAAACCTTCTCCGATCTAAAACTCCATCTTAGGAGCTCTAAGATCTAATTTTATAGGAAAAACCACGGTTTTGATCATTAAATTTCCTTCATAAAGTGTTTCCTGCTTGTCGGCGGGGTCACGTCGTTCTTCTGCCAGGGTCGGCGTGGTCATACCCGATTGTGGTGCGGACATGCTGCCCTACTGTACTTATGGTGTAGTCACGTCCTTTTCGGGCATGACTACGCCACTTTTAGGGGTGATCATGCTTCAAGGCACTTTTTTGTTGGATTTTCTTATTTTATCTCATTTGTATTCAATTCTTACATCTTGAACAACATAAACAAAATACATTTATCAAGCATAAATCTGTGTTAAATAAATGAAATTAAGATATAAAATGCAGGAAAAAAAAATAAAAGGTAAAATGACGTAAAATTGACGCATGTCGCTTAATTAACAATAACTAATAGAGTCCTCTTAAGTCCAATACTTAAAAAAAATGATTCAAATTTTCATCAATTTTCATGTATTAGGCTTATGTTTGACCTCGAGCGAGCTATTTCAAGAATAGTCTCACCCTTATTTCCTACTCAATTTTTGAATTTTGGGACTTGAATAGATTTGATAATTATCTTAGTCTCCTGAAACCCAGTCCTAACCATTATTATCTAGTGAGTTTTCATCATTGCATTTTCTGACGAGTTTCCATATGAACTCCAATCATTTGTCAATGCTTCCTCCAATGATTCTTGTATGATCATTTGCCAACCGTGGTTGCATTTTCAAATGGACTCATGCAGCTGCATTATCTACCGAGCACATGTTAATAACATCAGGCACAAACCCATGACTTGAGCTTAAGCCACTGTAGGAATTTAGTTTATTTCCAATGGTCACCAATGGTCATTTGTCATTGATGAATATTATAAAACCATTGGTTACTTTTTTATGGCTTGCAAAAGGTTTTTTTGGGCGTAGCTAATATGCTTGCAAAAATTTTCCTAACCTACAAACTTTCTAATGGTCTTTAATTACCAGCAGATTATCGAAAGGTCTTACTCGACAGTATGTACTAAAATCAAAATTTCGGATAAATTGTTAATGATATAAATGACGATCGTAGATTTTTGGATCTCATAAAAAAATCCATTGATAATCCATTGGGTCTCCATTGGTAGCTCACTGATAGATCAAAGCTGTCAGAAAACTATAGAATGAGAACAATTTATCGGTTGCACTTGGGTTAGTTCATAGGTTGATTTACTGAAGGATGTGACCATTGATTTATCGATATCACATTGCATGACCATCATATATCCATCGATTTAATAATTGACAGACTATAGTCATTGGACTGCTTAATAAATGAGCGAAAAATCTTCAGTTTTGAGTGGGAAAGCTGTCGAAAACTTGTAGCATGAAAAATATAATCCTTCTTCATTTCATTAAAATTTTCACTACTGCAATCGTAACATAGATACAGATCTAATTATACATTACACATTAAAATTTACTAATCCAAGCAATTCTTAAATTAAATCATATTAATGAATTCAAAAACTAAACATAGAAAAAAATACAATGCATTTAACCAAACAATTAAAATATTTATAAGGAAAAATAGCATGTTCATTTGTAATGTCTCAGGAGAAAAAAAAAAGTCTCCTAATCTTCCTCTGTTCCCTCATCATCCACTGCCTCATTGCCCTCCTCTTTCATCTTCTTTTACAGCCCGACATCAGAGCACATCTAATTTTGATTTCACTTTGGCTTCTATTTTAAATCCCATCTGAGCAAGCTGGGCAACAAATCGAGTTTCAATATTTATAGTGAATTCAACCAGTTGTCTATGAATCTTATTCTCCTAATCGATAGAAGTGGATGCCCTAAATGTGCTTGAGGAAGGTTGAGTGTCATAGGCCTATGGCTGAGAACCCAATCCATAGACCCACTCCTTCTTCTTTCCTTTGGCGACATCCCTTCATAGCTCATAGTCGAACAAATCATAACCCCATATCATAACATGTCATGTACAATGGGTCCTACCAAAAAAAATGGTAAAAGAAATGTAGATGTAAAAGGAACTTCAATAATTATTTGAATTGCATAATAATAACTCTTGTGACTTACATGGGTTGCATAGAATTTGATGTCCAAGCGGGTCTGGCCTACCTGTTGGTTATGGGTACACTTGTGCAACTCAATAACAGTGGGCTATTGTCCCAAGTTTATATTTTGTCAAGGTAAGGGAATATTTAGTACATATTTAATTTACAATAAAACTTAATACAAAAATTAACTCTTGCCTGCCTCTTCATATACTAAGTTTGTGGGAACCCCCTGCCAATGTGCTTGGAGGCCCCCATGCTTCCACAATCATGGCATTGATTTTTCTCGGACTGCTGACTCTTATTCTGGTAATTCAGAGCATCCCAGGCTCTAAGCAATGGGTAGAACACATCCACCTATAGCCATAAAGGGCACTGACTTCTTCCATACCTCGCTAAATATGTTGTGAAGATGATCACTCCCTTTGTGCGTAAAGCTTCTATGAGTATACATGTNATTATCAAATCATAGGTGATTTATCCTTAGTTGATTATTGAATTAAGCTAGATCTCTTACCATAACTAGATTGAAAATGAAATATTTTGGTCATTTAAACATATACCCTATGTCTAATCATATTGACCATGTTGAAATCTTGAAATAATTTTTAATAGATTCGAAAAGGCCTAATAGAGCTAAATAAACTGCCAAATATATTTATTTGATCATATAGGGCCAAATCAACCTATTCGATCAACTTGATTACTGCTAGCGACTTTAAAAATTGTAATAGATCAATCATAGATAACTTGATCCAAATTGTTCTTCTTAGTCATAGTTGACCCATTTAAACATTTGATGTCATTAGGACTAACTTGATCAATTTCACCAAATGGTGAAAATGAATTTAATTGATTAGTCATATTTGACTTGCCTGATTTGGCTAATTGATTTAGTTGATCCAGTTTAGCTTAAATTGGCCTTTTCAATTTTATTAGTCAATTTGATCAAATTGATTATAAATAATGTATCCAATCAATTTAAGTGGATTCTCATAAATGGCTTAAAGCTAATTTTTTATTGGTTAGATCAATTGACCCAACTTAATCGATTAACTCTGTAGAGAACACTTGGTCTTTTTTTAATCAATTTATCCTCATTTGATCAAATTGATGAAGTTAAACACCTTAAATCATCTAGTTAGATTCTTGTTAAGCAAAATTGACTCTTAATTTCATTCCACATAATTATTCTAATTGGACATAGCCCTCTAGCGTGAGTCGCTTAAGAGACATTTGAACCCTTTCAATCAATTTGATCAAATTGAATCCACTTTCAAATTAACACATTTTTTAAGGAGGTTTCTCTAAATGCTTTATTGATTTGACTCTTAACAACTTATGAATTGTTTTTGGCTAACCCTTTAGCCAAAATAAAAATAAAACAAAAAGATAACCTGAGCTCATTTCAATGCACATGAAGATAATCAGACTTTCAGAATTCCACTGGAGTATGTTTATCCTCTCAGAATTATGTGGTTAACCATTTATTTCCACTACAAATGGTTAGATGTTATACTTTCATGAAACATTTTAACTTTCTATTTTGCCATACTAGAATGTAAATGAAGATTGGAGGTTAACCAACAATATCAATAATGAAAAGCTCAAGAAAATGATTAACAGAAAAATATTAAGGAAAGACAATGATAAATCCATTACTCTCTACATCACAAATAAATGAAAAAAAGTTTATTTGCTAATACAAAGAAAATCATAGTGAAAAACACCACATAAATACATTGCAAGCAACAAAAAGATGAAAATCTTACAAGAAATTATTTCCTTAGCAAATCTGTAACTTTCTCTTTCTTACAAAATCTCTCACAACTTACAAGGTAAAGAAAAACTCTATTTTGAAGGACTCAACCCAAGGAGGAAGCCCTCAAGAGATCCCTCAAATCCTCTCCCCAATTCTCTTCTTTTAACCTCCAAACCTTCTCTGATCCAAAACTCCATCTTAGGAGCCCTAAGATCTAATTTTATAGGAAAAACCATGGTTTGGGATATTAAATTTCCTTCATAAAGTGTTTATTGCTTGTCAGCGAGGTCACGTCGTTCTTCTGCCAGGGTCGGCGTGGTCATGCCCGATTGTGGCGCGGTCATGCTGCCCTACTGTACTTATGGTGTAGTCACGTCATTTTCGGGAGTGATTACGCCACTTTTAGGAGTAATCACGCTTCAAGGCACCTTTTTGCTGGATTTTCCTATTCTATCTCATTTGTATTCAATTCTTACATCTTGAACAATATAAAAAAATACATCTATCAAGCATAAATCTGTGTTAAATAAATGAAATTAAGATATAAAATGTAGGAAAAAAAAAAGGTAAAATGACGCAAAATTGACGCATGTCGCTTGATTAACAATAACTAATATAGTCCTCTTAAGCCCAATACTTAAAAAAAGTGATTCAAATTTTCATCAACTTTCATGTATTAGGCTTATGTTTGACCTCGAGTGAGCTATTTCAAGAATAGTCTCACCCTTATTTCCTACTCAATTTTTAAAATTTTGGGACTTGAATTGATATGTTAATTATCTTAGTCTCCTGAAACTGAGTCCCAACCATTATTGCATTTTCCGACAAGTTTCCATACAAACTCCAATCATTTGTCAATGTTTCCTGCAGTGATTCTTGTATGATCATTTGTCAACCATCGTTGCATTTTCAAATGGACTCATGCAGCTGCATTATCTACCAAGCACATGCTAATAACATCAGGCACAAACCCACGACTTGAGAGCTTAAGTCATTGTAGGAACTTAGTTTATTTCCAGTGGTCACCAATGGTTATTTGTCATTGATGAATATTATAAAACCATTGGTTACTTTTTTATGGCTTATAAAAGGTTTTTTTCGCCGAAGCTAATATGCTTGCAAAAATTTTCCTAACCTACATACTTTCTAATGGTCTTTAATTACCAACAGATTATCGAAAGGTCCTACTCGACAGTATGTACTAAAATCAAAATTACGGATAAACTGTTAATGATATGAATGACGATCGTAAATTATTGGATCTCATAAAAAAAATCCATTGATAATCCATCGGGTCTCCATTGGTAGCTCACCGATAGATCAAAAGTTGTCAGAAAACTATAGAATGAGAACAATTTATCGGTTGCTCTTGGGTTAGTTCATAGGTTGATTTATCGAAGGATGGGGCCGTTGATTTATTGATATCCCATCGCATGACCATCATATATCCATCGATTTAATTGACAGTCTATAGTCATTGGACAGCTTAATAAATGAGTGAAATATCTTCAATTTTGTGTGAGAAAGCTGTCGAAAACTTATAGCATGAAAAATATAATCCTTCTTCATTTCATTAAAATTTTCACTAATGCAATCGTAACATAGATACAGATCCAATTATACATTACACATTAAAATTTAATAATCCAAACAGTTCTTAAATCATACTAGTGAGTTGAAAAATTAAACATAGAAAAAAATACAATGCATTTAACCAAACAATTAAAATATTTATAAGAAAAAATAGCATGTTCATTTGTAATGTCTCAGAAGAAAAAAAAAAGTCTCCTAATCTTCCTCTTTTCCCTCATCATCCACTTCCTCTTTGCCCTCCTCTTTCAGCTATTTTTACAGCCCGACATCATAGCACATCTAATTTTGATTTCACTTTGGCTTCTAATTTAAATCCCATCTGAGCAAGCTAGGAAGCATATCGAGTCTCAATATTTATAGTGAATGTAACTAATTGTTGTTGTGAGATATGTACTTCCTGGCATAGAAATGAGACGAAAAAGAACACAAGCAAACACAGATCGTTTACGTGGTTCGATCCAACTGGATCTACGTCCACGGGAGGGAATCAATCAAATATTTCACTAAGGCAAAA
>JXCR01115276.1:22264-33986 GCA_002079205.1 Phalaenopsis hybrid cultivar | reverse complement strand
TTTCAGGATAAACAGCTTATCCTGAAACGCACAAGCTGCCTCAAACGGACCCTTAGTCATTTTAAGATTCATTGAGATGAAAATAATAAGTTTACTAAATAAAATTGAGATTTTTAGGAGCTGAATGTTTTTATAACCAACTTTCTATTGGAGTAGTTAAAATGAAAAAAACTGCCACTTGATCTGCACACAATAATACATTGTTGTTAAGGGTGAAATAGGGGTGTAAACGAGTTGACTTGAGTTCAAGTCACCCTCAACTTGAGCTTGAACTTGATTAATTAATCGAACTCGAGCTCAAGCTTACTTTTATTAGTTTGAGCCAGCTCATGAGTGAGCTTGTTTATTATGAAAGAGAAAATAATATCAATTCAAGCTACTATTATAATAAAATGATAAATTTAATGAGTAGTTATAAAATAAATAATAAGAAATCATTTAATATAAAATTAAAAATATTATTATTAAATATTTTTAATAATTAAACAATAAGTTTTGAAATTTTGACTATATTTTACATTAATTTTTTTTTATACTAATCAATTTTACATACTGAATGCTCGAGCTACTAAAAAATAAACACATAATAAATTAAATTAAAATCATAGTAACACATCTTTCAATTAAACAAAAACATTATAAGACAAATAATATGAAGAAGAATTTAATTTTTTTAATTTAATTTAATATTAATATTAAGGGGCATTTACATACATACCATCAAATTCCTACATATTAACACATCTAACACTTAAACCTATTTATTTACATTTATACCACATAATTATTTCATGCCACATCAAAAATACCACAATTTTAATATCAAAAAATGAATACCCCTCGTGCAGGGAAAAAATTTGCGTGCGATAGACGTATGCAGCTTTGCGTATGATTTTAAGGTTATACTAAGGGTATAATTGGGTTATATCCACGATATAACCATTTGTAACCTTCATGTAACGTTATGTAACTTACATGTAACATACTAATAAATTCTCAATATATGATAACAGAAGTGCGGAACTTATTTATAAGTTACAAGTAGGTTACACTAGGTCACATGGAGGTTACAAGGGGTTATAACACGGGTATACCCCTTATACCCTCCGTATAACCTCGAAATCATACGCAACGCTGCGTACCGTCTATCGTACGTAAATTTTTTCCCTCGTGCAGAGGCAATGTTAAGAAGTGAATGCAAAAATTAAAGCTTAGGTGTTACATTCATAAATGCATAAGAAGTGAATGTGTATGTATGTAAATCTTCCTAACATTACAAAATGAAAACCTATACTAAGGCAGTATGAAATTTAGTGTCTTAAGTCGATATATTGAAAAATTCAAATGACTTTCGACATAGATTAAAGATTAATAAATATGCACATAATAAGAAAAAATTAAACGAACATTTATGGCGCACCTATTCAGGACACAATATACAGACATTCAGGCGCACTGCATGCTAAAAGAAGAAACCAACGTAGAGTCGAGAGCAGTTCATAAATATACAATAATTAAAAAAGTTAATTTTCTAAGAGCTCATAGAGTTGTTTCGAGATTAATGCAGTATATTTTTAAAATGAATTCAAATATTTAACATTAATTTCAAAAATAAATGAACAGCTTTGGAAAAAATATTGTATCAGGACTCCGCACATAGAGTTACGTGTGGAGTCCAATTAAATCACGTCAGATGAGGTGACAGAAAAAAACATAAGCCAAGTAACACGGGAGAAAATTCCCCCGTGTTATTCCATGTTATTCAGAGTTCTTGAATGTTATTCGGATGTTATTGTGTTCTGGAAATATTTCAGATATTATAATAACACAATAACACATCAATAATATTGAATAACACACAATAACACCTAAATAACACACAATAACACTTGAATAAAATGGGAGGAATATTTACATGTGTTACCGGACATTTTTTTTTCTATCACCGCCACGTGGCGTGATAGACTCCGCACGTAACTCTAGGTGCGGAGTCCTGATATATTTTATCACAGCTTTGAAACTTCTCCAAATCAAAATTTGATGAGGAAACTCTAACCCAATTTTTTTTCTTACAAAAACCGAAAACATATGCCTTGGATGAAAAATACTTGCATAATAAATGAATAACAAATCCATCCGAGCCAAATTACTTATAAAATCATTATGGCTGGTTAAAATTCACTTCATCTTTCACAATTTACACAGTTACCAAATCGCCCAGCATATAACCACAACATTATACACCTATAGATAAAATATAAAACTCTTATAAAAGCAAAAAATAACAGAGTTATTCTACATAAAATACAAAATTACATCAAAACAGGCTTAAATTCATTCATGGAGTTAAAAAATTAAACTTGCAGTGAAAGAAGATAAGAAATCACCAACTTAATAGGAGAAGAAGGCCAGCAACTTACTCTATATTTCAGTTGCGTCTATGAGCTCTTNATAACAGAGTTATTCTACATAAAATACAAAATTACATCAAAACAGGCTTAAATTCATTCATGGAGTTAAAAATTTAAACTTGCAGTGAAAGAAGATAAGAAATCACCAACTTAATAGGAGAAGAAGGCCAGCAGCTTACTCTATATTTCAGTTGCATCTATGAGCTCTCTTCTTCTTCTTCATGTGGCGCACAATTTCCTCAGGCCTGTGCCACCATGTAGGAGTCAGTACAATACTTGGTATCAACCAGTCATCGCTCTCCTCCGTCATATAAGAAAGTTTATCCAGAGCTCGCTTCCATCTATCCATGACTCTTTTCAGTCTCAGGCTCGGCACGCTGCCAAGACGATATTTGATGTAGTCTCGGGCAAGCTTAGTTAGTTCCGCACCTTTGATTATGTAAATATACTGCAGCAGTAGAACAGAAAAAAGAAATTTGCATATTTACCACACAATTCTCATGAATATACAGGTCCTAAAGTTTGATGTTTATAGCTATGCATAAAAAGGTACATTTAACTTTTGAAAAGTTTGTATAAATGGAATTTTTAATGTGATGTTGAATATGTGAGTGCTATGAATGTAAATTTTAATGTTTAGGTGTTAGATATGTAAATATAAGAGAATTGTGTACTATTATGCAAACGCCCCAAAAGAAAATAATTAATCAATCCAAAATCTCAAAGAGAAGGAGAGTANATTATGTAAATATACTGCAGCAGTAGAACAGAAAAAAGAAATTTGCATATTTACCACACAATTCTCATGAATTTACATGTCCTAAAGTTTGATGTTTATAGCTATGCATAAAAAGGTACATTTAACTTTTGAAAAGTTATTATAAATGGAATTTTTAATGTGATGTTGAATATGTGAGTGCTATGAATGTAAATTTTAATGATTAGGTGTTAGATATGTAAATATAAGAGATTTGTGTACTATTATGCAGATGCCCCAAAAGAAAATAATTAATCAATCCAAAATCTCAAAGAGAAGGAGAGAGTGGAATTGTTAAAGAATTACGCAATGTTTTCAAATAAACTGCCACCCTTATGTATATGGCGAGACTCCACAGTTATTCTGATTTGCTTTTTGTAACGGGTTGTATGGTTTAGTAGTTAAATAATTGTAATAGGTAATTAATGAGTTATATAAAGTATTTGGAATTCCAATAAATGCTCATAATTGGAAGTGTTTAGGAAGCAATTTTTGGAGTTGTCAGCTTCTTCGAATCCGATGTTATCACGATCTCAACGATCTGGATTAATCATATTCATGATATGATATCTCATGCCGAACATGGCAATGATGGTTTCAAACTTAATNGCTCATAATTGGAAGTGTTAAGGAAAGCAATTTTTGGAGTTGTCGGCTTCTTCGAATCCGATGTTATCACGATCTCAACGATCGGGATTAATCATATTCATGATATGATATCTCATGCCGNGCTCATAATTGGAAGTGTTAAGGAAAGCAATTTTTGGAGTTGTCGGCTTCTTCGAATCCGATGTTATCACGACCTCAATGATCCGGATTAATCATATTTATGATATGATATCTCATGCCCAACATGGCAATGATGTTTTCAAATTTAATACAAAGACAAAAGGAAGATTTGTGTATATAACACTCAAATCCTATGTATTTACATATCTAACACCTAAACCTCAATTTTAACAAGCACGCCAGCTTACCTATGCATGAAAAGATGTGTTTCACTTTTTAAAAGTTAAAATGGCGGTTTTCTTAATGTAAAAAAAGTTTAGATGTTAGATATGTAAGTACATAGGAATTGGGTGCTATGCATGCAAAATGCCCCTTTATAAAATTACAAGCCACNCAAACTTAATACAAAGACAAAAGGAAGATTTGCATATATACCACTCAAATCATATGTATTTACATATCTAACACCTAAACTTCAATTTTAACAAGCACGCCGGCTTACCTATGCATGAAAATATGTTTTTCACTTTTTAAAAGTTAAAATGGCGGTATTCTTAATGTAAGAAAATTTTAGGAGTTAGATATGTAAGTTCATAGGAATTGAGTGCTATGCATGCAAAATGCCCCTTTATAAAATTACAAGCCATAAGGGGAAAACAAAGTGTTTGAGAATGGTACCACAAATATGAAGGCAAGAGTGGCAAGAACAACTTGCAACGTCTCATCTAAAATTCCAGCAAAACCTTCATCTTCCGTGTCATCGGAGCTGCCGCCACCACCACCACTCCAAGGAGGATTTCCATCACCGCCAAATTCCTGTTGCCGCATCTGATCCCTAAACATATCTTGGACTGTTTTTTCCCTTCTCAACCCTCTAAAAGCATCCTTTAGTGAATCCCATGAAAAACCCTACAGAGGTCCGAAAATCGCACAATAAATAAACCGAGTTGGTTTTGGATATTGTCAAATCAGGTAATCAAGCAATCATTGCTATTGTAACCATGCCATGCGCTCTACCGCCGTTGCTTAAACCAAAAACAGACAAAAATTATGCTCTTATTGGCCCGAGCGCGAGCAAGCTTAAGAAATTAAGCCGGGCATAAGCGCAATATAGAAATGGGAGAAATTTACATTACTAGCACATAATTCTTATGCATTTACATATTTCACATATAAACTTCCATATTTATATCCACAACACTTTGGTGCTTTAAACCTTTACATGAAAAGGCATATTTTACTTTAAAAAAGTGTGGTGCTGTTTTTGCATATAGAAGATTTGAGTTCTATGGGTGTAAATATGAGCTTAGGTCCGAGATATGTAAATACATAAGAATTGTGTGCCATGTATGTAAATGCCCCTAGAAATTAATGGTTTGCATATTTCAGCTCACTGTTCACTGCCAAAGCCAATTGGAAAACCGGGTTGCTAACCAACTTATTTATTTATCAAAGAAATAAATCATGTAAAAATGGAACAAGAAGATCTTTGTTAGACCAGCATCTATGACGCTATCCGCCTCATGCTCCACCGAGACGATGCCGAGCCCGCTAAATAATTTGAAGACTTATGTGAGGCACAAGGCTAAAAAGTCAATTTAGTCATTTGTTAGTTAATATTGTGGGGTATAAATAGGGCTTAATATGTTTAGGGTTATGTTATGTGATGTTATCTTGAAACTTAGGGTTATGGTTTGGGAGAGAATTGCCGAACTCTCGAATTGTAGGTTTATCAATTATGTATTCGGAATTGTATCATTTTGATTTGATACTAGAGGAATAAAATCTATTTATGTGTTCCTAATTTCTGCAAAGACTTGTCCCGTTCCTATCAATCTAATAATTGAGTTGACAACTATAAATATAAAATACAACCATGAAGGGTTTACATGCACGCCACTAAGTTTTGTGTATTTACATATCAAACAATGAAGCCTTTATATTCAATAATATAACATCATGATTTCTAAATGCCATTAAAACAAATAACATGAAAAGCTGTATTTTACTTTAAATAAGTTAATGGTAGTGGCGCTTTTGATACTATCAAAAGATGAGGATTTCATATAAGTAAATATTTAAAAATTTAGTTATTAAATATGCAAATACACAGGAATTCATTGGTAAGCAAATAAAGCCACCTCCCTTGTTAATACTATTGAGCTAACGGGGAGAGAAGTTGAGCTAAAANCTTTGGTGCTTTAAACCTTTACATGAAAAGGCATATTTTACTTTAAAAAAGTGTGGTGCTGTTTTTGCATATTGAAGATTTGAGTTCTATGGGTGTAAATATGAAAGCTTAGGTCCGAGATATGTAAATACATAAGAATTGTGTGCCATGAATGTAAATGCCCCTAGAAATTTATGGTTTGCATATTTCAGCTCACTGTTCACTGACAAAGCCAATTGGAAAAACGGTTTGCTAACCAACTTATGTATTTATCAAAGAAATAAATCGTGTAAAAATGGAACAAGAAGATCTTTGTTAGACCGGCATCTATGACGCCATCCACCTCATGCTCCACCGAGACGATGCCGAGCTCACCAAATAATTTGAAAACTTATGTGAGGCACAAGGCTAAAAAGTCAATTTAGTCATTTGTTAGTTAATATTGTGGGGTATAAATAGGGCTTAATATGTTTAGGGTTATGTTATGTGATTGTTGTCTTGACTCTTAGGGTTATGGTTTGGGAGAGAATTGTCTAACTCTCGAATTGTAGGTTTAACCTTTATGTTTTTGGAATTGTATCATTTTGATATGATACCGGAGGAATAAAAGCTATTTATGTATTCCAAATTTCTGCAAAGACTTGTCCCGTTCCTATCAATCTAATAGTTGAGTTGACAACTATAAATGTAAAATACAACCATGAAGGGTTTACATGCACGCCACTAAGTTTGTGTATTTACATATCAAACAATGAAGCCTTTATAATCAATAATATAACATCATGATTTCTAAATGCCATTAAAACAAATAACATGAAAAGCTGTATTTTACTTTAAATAAGTTAATGGTAGTGGCGCTTTTGATACTATCAAAAGATGAGGATTTCATATAAGTAAATATTTAAAAATTTAGTTATTAAATATGCAAATACACAGGAATTCATTGGTAAGCAGATAAAACCACGTCTCTTGTTAATACTATTGAACTAACGGGGAGAGAAGTTGAGCTAAAAGAATATGCATGAGAAAGAAGTATAGAATACAACACAATTAGATGAGCCAATCACCTTGTTTTCATCTCTCGAGTTTCTTTTTCCTCCAAACAAGCACGTCGGAGCACGTGTTTTGCACTTCGGAAAACTGCAAACTATATTTTGCATTTTTCGATGCTGTAGTATTTGAGCAGGAGAAATACATAACGCTGCCATATGAACGAAGGTAACCTGAGATAAAGAGCATGTTCTGCTGATTCTCGTAGTAGGGGTGCCGAGATTCACAGAGGAATTGAATACATTATTCTGTGTCCAGCTCATCCTTTATCAGAGTGCCCAGCAACTTAAATAAGAATAAAGTATAGAACAAAAGCCAAGTTCTGCATGATAACATCAGAAGGTCGTCATATCAATACCTTACAATTTTTTTTTTTCAGAATTAAAAGGGTTTATATCACAGAAATATTACATATGAGAAAATTCCCTAATTCACAGGGCTGTAAGTGAACCAACGCATCAGATGAATAACTCAAACGCAATTTGATAAATAGTGTTTAGGTTTATTCAAGTTAAGTAGCTAAATAAGTTTGAGAGCTATTTTAAAACTCAAAAGTTAAATGAGACATTTTTTAACACAATCCAACTTATTTATGTGAGTTCACAATTCATGGTTCAACAAGTAGCTTGCATGCACATCATTAATGTGGTTGCACGAATCTCGAGGAGATCTGACGGGTCTCATCAGGAAGCAGTAGAAGCATGAACATTCACCATTGCATCAGTCGATCAAATTTCGAGCCGATTGAACAAACATCTAACCAACTAAGGAGCACCGCGCGCATAAGTTGATGATTAATCAACTGAAGTTTGGCATTAAGAAAATCAATAGCCGTCTAAGAGAGTTCCTTTTGCATAAGTGCATCGATCGAAGGAATGCTGCTTGTAAGATTATGGTAAATACCCTCTGCTTGATGGAACAATTATTCCTTTGGACGATAAGCCCTCGCAACAAACTTCTTCGGAAGAGGCTATCAAAAACCATTTGGTTGCATATAGTTTCGACTTGCCAAATGAATACTAGGAGATCATACCAAAAAATTAAAACGTGAAACAATGTCAAATACGATTACAAACATAAAATGGTGTCAGCGGTTACAGAGTAAAAGTGTTTTTTACTTTAGTTGCAAATATGTAGAAGTGTAATGATTCATAAATAAAAATAAAGTTCCCATTAAATGGGGACAATCGTTTAATTTATCATACCCTTCCTATGACTTATAAATAAGAGGGTTATTTTCCTAAAAAATTAAGTATTGTGTCTCTAATTCTTCTCCTACTCCCTTTCTCTTATTCGGTTAATGCTCTATTCCATGGGTGTGATCCACAAGACAATTTAAGATTCAACATCCTAAAAAGTGCAGTGAGCGTGAAATCATGTCTTCAACAAGAAGAGAAGAGCGTCAAGGTGAAGGAACACAACAAGGAGAAGCTCTAATATGGAGTATGTCTGGGAATTCGTGCAACCAAAAATTCAAGAAACCCCATGATAGGATGACGGGTCAGATTGCAGATTAACCGTGTGACGCTTGAAAGGGAGAGCGCAACCTCTCCCACAATCTCATCAACCAGCACTCGAACATCAAGATCAGTAGCCGACTCAGGCAGTTGAACAAGGGGAGGAATCACAGTACCAAGACAGTGTTGGGTCCATGCCCAAAAAAAAATGCAATCAGGGCAAATAGAAATTTACCACCGATTGAAGAATGTGATCCCCTGGCATATTGTTGAAGCTGAGCCCTAAGAGAAATTCAAGGTTCCCTCCTCGGAACTGTACAAAGGTCGGAGTAGCCTGGTCAATCATGTTGCATCCTTTAAGTTGGTAATTTGATTTCTCAAAATTTTTAACGCGTTGAAATATCAACTGTTCTACACTACTCTGAGAGATTCCGCTCTCAGATGGTTCAATGGACTCTCTATTAGAATTATCAATTCCTTCGAAACTGTACAAAGGCCGGAGCGATAAGGCCGATCATGTTGCGTCGTTTGAGTCAGCAATTTGACTACTCAAAATTTCGACGCGTTCAAATTTTGGTTGTTCTACACTACTCTGATAGATTCCACTCTCAGAGGGTTCAATGGACTCCCTGTTGGAATTATCAATTCTTCAAAGTTCAAAAAACTATTTTTGGCACAGTTTGCTAGCGCCGAGAATCCCTGCAAGGATTCAGACTCCCTATGGTATTTAAATCAGAGACCAAACGAGAGCTTACAGACGCGTACGTTACACGGTTCCAAAAATAGATGCTCAAGATATGAAACCTAAAGCCAGCAGTTTACAAAGCCTCCATGGCGCAAGGACTAAAAAGTCCACTGTTCAAGTATTTCTTGCGTTTAAGGAAACCTGAAGTGTTAGTTGAACTATTGGAGTTGGCTAACGACCACATTGCGGCCAAAGAATACATGAATCAGCCTGTTACAAAAGGCGAGAAGTCCGACCGACAATCAAGCAAGAAAGGCTTCAGCGACAATGGAAGAAGGGATAAGGATGAACCTCGTCCGAAACGTAAAAGAGGCTATTTTTTCCTGCAAGGACTAAGATGTCGAACCAAACACGCGTATACACAACCGATCAAATGATCGTTGTACGAGCGATCGTGGAACTTCAAGGCCCACAAAATTGAGGGTTTTGATGGAAGAACTAATGGACGTCATACAAGACAAAGAATACTTCTAAAAGGCCAACACCAATGAGAATCGGGGCTTCTCTCTGAAATCCCAACAAGTAATATAGAGACCACGGGCATTATACAGAAGAATGCAGGCATCTCCATAGCTTGGTAGAAGAGTTAGTATGAGCCAGAAAACTCAAGGAGTACATGACCCCTTAAGCACATACTCGACTACAGGGGGAAAAACCTGCAGAGGACAAATCGGATGGACCTCTCCGGGCCAATACTATCCACATAGCGGGGATGGTATCAACGATACTAGGAGGTGACTCAATCCAAACTCCCGACCGAAAAAGGAGTCGAAAAGAGGAATATTGTGCCTTGGCTTCTATCCCAACAAGGAAGCCCCATCCCCCGACAATTTTCACTGACGCAAATTTACCTACAACTTGAAAGCCCTACAACGACGCTATCGTCATTACTGCACTGATTAATAACTACCAGGTATGTAGTATTTTGGCTGATATAGGTAGCTCGAGGAAATATTTTGTTCAAAGCTGCCTTTGACAAAATGAATTTGACCAAACATTTGGTCATGCCAACTGGCCCACTATATGGATTTTTTGGCAAATGAAAAGTGGTGTTGTGCATAATTGCGTTATATGAGACCTAGGGCAAGGGCAAAAGCCAGATCACCAACATTGAAGATTTCTTGGCGGTCGATGTGCCACCAACTTACAATGCAATTTTCGGTTGTCTGCTCAACGATTTTCAGACCGTGTTGTCAACCTACCACGTAGCAGTGAAGTTCCCTAGCGAAAGGGAGATTGTTACCATACGTGGGAATCTAGAGCAGTCTCGAACATGTCATCTCCGGGCAGTAGGGAACATATTGCACAGAGCGCTAAATACACAACAGTGAGAATGAGGCTTTGAAACAAATGAGACCACAGCCAAAATCCTTGTAGATCTCAAGGACCTTGGTAATTTTTTTCTAATTAGTGAAACGTTTCATGCAGGTCACAAGGAAATGTTGAACCAGACTCTTCAAACGTATCGCAATGTGTTCACCCGGTCAGGCGCTGAAATGCTAGCATTCTCACTGACGAGGTTTGTCAAATCCTCAACATCAGCTCATATGCTCGGCCTATTAAGCAAAAGCTTCAGTCGTCGGCAACAACTTTGGTAAGACTAATTCAAAAGGAGGTACAAAAGCTCTTGGAGGTGGGCTACATCAGGGAGGCACAGTACACCTCCTAGGTATCCAATGTAGTAAAGGTGCAGAAATCCAACAGCAAGTGGAGGATGTGCATGGACTTCACAAATCAAAACACTGCTTTCGCACTAGTGAACTTTGCTATCGGATACTCGATCATTAGTTTCCTGACTGTGTTACATCCAGTCGATGTTGAGAAGACAGTTTTTATTACTAGTGAAGGTTTATTTTGTTTTACTATAATGCCCTTTGGGCTAAAAAACAATGGTGTTGCCTATCATAGATGTAATTTTTTAAGCAAAAAGAAAGAAAGTCTATGTTGACGATGTTCTAGTAAAACGTAGGTCGTCCGAGCAGCATGTAAGTGATTAAAAAGAAAATTTTCAAACTCTCAGAAAATATAACATGAAATTAAGGCCGTTAAAATGCACGTTTGGGGCTTCAAACGAAAAATTCTTAGAATATCTCTTGACACCCGAAGGCATTAAAGCCAATCTAAAGAAAGTAAAGGCACTCCTGAGCCTACCTTTTCCCCGGAACACCAAAGAAGTGTAGAAGCTGGTTGGTCGATCGCCGCGCTGGGCAGAGTCATTTCTAAAAAAGGCAAAAAATGCACAACTTTCATTAAAATATGAGGAAAAACTAGGAGGTTTGACCGGTTGACAAAGTGCGTGTTGGCCTTCCAAAGTTTGAAGCAATCACTGGTCTCACCTAGGGCTGTCAATTTGGCTCGTTGTTCGCGAACAGCTCGTGTTCGGCTCGTTCGTTAAGCTTAACG
>JXCR01115276.1:5621-20940 GCA_002079205.1 Phalaenopsis hybrid cultivar | reverse complement strand
CCATATATACTACCTCTACTTATTTCTCAAAGGCAAATATGTGTCTCTGCAAATATTGATTCTGAATAACAAATTTGTTGGTTTGGGGAAGATTTGAAAATGCTTGTGAGCTGCTGTTATGACTCTTGCTGTGAAAAAAATTAGAAATGGTTACTTGATGCTCGGCTATTGTCTTATAATGTGGCATAAGTTGAGAAATGGCTACTTTATGTGTCATAAATAATAAGTTTGTCATATTGTGGTGAATCATTATGTGGCATAAGTTTTCCAACTGTTAAGGAAGATGAATACTTGATTTTACAATGAAGTTATGTAGATCAGCCTACAGAACTTGAATGAGAGCAAACACATTTAGAACTTGAGTTTGAACGAGTGAATCATTATGTGGCATAAGTTTTCCAACTGTTATGGAAGATGAATACTTGATTTCCAACTTACAGAACTTGAGTTCAAGTTCTGTAAATACTCAAGTTTTGTAAATACCTGAATGCTAAATTCTTGTATCTCGGCACTGTTGGCTTCTATTGAAATTAGGGCTTTTGTATTTAGTGAGTTCAACACATTTAGATTTATGTGTATGCACTACTCCTTCTCGGAACTGTTACTATCTTTATCTTATGCATTATATTCTGCTGAATCTGCTCTACTGTTGTGACTTGCTGTTTTGACTCTTGTTGTGAATAAATTGAGAACTGACTATATGATGCTCTCTAATTGTTATAAGTTGAGAAATGACTACATGTTTTGACACTTTATGTGCCAAGCACTCTTTTTTCTGGGTTGTTTTAATGACTAGCTTTGTTGTTGTTTTAAAGATAAGCTTCCATCTGATGTATATTTGAAATGTGTCTTCATGTTTTCAAGATGAGCTTCCAAGTTCCAACATAGCTCAGAATGATTTGAAATGTGTCTTCATGTTTTAATGGCTGCCATAATGCCATTACAAATTTTGCTCAACAATGATTGATTTGTCTTCACAATACTAATTCCGTAGATTTGATTTCAGTTAGCGTGCAAGTGCAAATATGTCCGAATTAAATCTATCACAATCAGATTCATCCAACAATCAGTTGCTACCAGAAGCTCAGAATAGCAATGATATTGCCATTCATAATTTACCAAGTACAGAGCCAGAAGTTGTGCCTCAAGTTGTCATTGATAATAGCAGTGAAGAAGTCCTTAACAAGAAGGGTAGGAGGAGGAAGTCAACAGTGTGGGAGTATTTTGTTGAGGCAATCTTTCCGATTAAAGGGGTGCAAACAACTTTTTGGCAATGCACTTGCTGTCGAACAAAATTTCAAAAATCTAAAACAGGAACTACTTCTCAACTTCTACGTCATGTGAGGGAATGTGGACAAATCAAAGCTAAAAATAAGGAAGTCGTTGGTCTTGCCGAAAAAAGACAAAAATTGTTGAATTTTATGCCTACTGAGTTTGCAGATGTTGAGATTCCAGTTTTTCACGATTCAAAACACTATGATCAACACAAGATTAGAGAGATAATCTCCAAAATGATTATAGTGCATGAGTATCCTTTTAATGTTGTTGAGCATACATGGTTTAACATTTTATTGAAGTCCTTAAACCCAAATTATGAGAGGGTTTCAAGGAACACAATAAAAACTGATTGCATGAAACTTTATGAGTTCGAAAAAGAGAAGCTTAAAAAACAATTTAGGGATATTCACAGGTTTTCATTAACCTCTGATTGTTGGACTTCCAATCAAACAATTGGATATATGTGTTTAACTGCTCATTACATTGATCATAATTGGAAGATGCAAAAACGAATTATTAATTTCATTGAATTGGATCCGCCTCATACTGGCACATTCATTTGTGATGTCATTTGTGATTGCTTGTTAGAGTGGAAGATACAGGACAAAGTATGTACAATCACTTTAGATAATGCTAGTAATAATGATGTTGCTGCTAGTTTGCTCCAATCTAATTTTACGACAAGAGGGAAATTGCATTTTAAAGGTTATTTCTTTCATGTTCGCTGCTGTGCACATATTTTGAATATTATGGTGCAATTTGGTTTGAGAGAAATTAATGATATCATTTATAACATTAGAGAGTCTATCAAATATCTGAAGAAGTCACCGGGAAGGTTACATAAGTTTGTTGAAATATCTAGACAATTAGGGATATCAACATCAAAAGGTTTATGCATCGATGTCCCAACAAGATGGAACTCTACATTCCTAATGCTAGAATCTGCTTTTGTTTTTCGGCAGGTGTTTGCTTGTTATGCAAATCGAGATAACAATTTCAGTTGGTTGCCTTCGGATTTAGATTGGGAGAAATATGACAAAATCAGAAAATTCCTCGTTGTTTTTAATAATGTGACAAAAACGATTTCAGGTTCTTTATACAGAGCCTTAATTGTGCTTTTTGTACGATTTTATGCATATAATGAATTTTATTGTTTTAATTGACGTGACAAATAATGATTTCAGGTTCTTCCTACCCGACATCAAATATTTTTTTGCCTGCTGTTTTCCAAATAAATAAATTGTTGTTGGATGAGTCGACATCCGCTGATGATTATATGAGGAACATGGCTTTTGCTATGAGAGTTAAATTTGACAAATATTGGGGTGATTGCAATCTCCTAATGTCTGTTGCAGCTGTGTTGGATCCTCGTTGGAAAATGAAGTTCATACATTTTACTTTTAGCAAGATGTATACACCTCTTGAATTAGAATCTAAAATTAAGCAAGTTGAGGATGTAATGTTGCAAATTTACAACACGTATGCAAGTGATATTGCTAGTTCTAGTTCTGCAATTGGCAATGTTTCTTCGGAGTTGCAAACTGATTCGGTTAATTCACAAAGTTATGATTGCATGCTTGCATTTACAGATTATGTTCTTTCATCTGGTTCCATTCAACCTTCAAAATCAGATTTACAAGTCTATCTCGAAGAGGGTCTTTTTTTGGCCAATACTGAACATTTTGATATTCTTGATTGGTGGAAGTTGAACACGCTGAAGTATCCTTGCTTATCGAAAATGGCTAGGGATATATTATCGATTCCAATAACAACAGTTGCCTCTGAATCTGCATTTAGTACTGGTGGAAGAGTTCTAAATGACTATAGAAGTTCACTTTCGTCAAAAACAGTGAATGCATTAATATGCTCGTCTAGTTGGATTAGATCGTCCACCACTCATTCGAAAACACCTATGGTAACTCTCTCAATAATTAGCTTGTATGGTATATGTTTTTTTTCATCTTAAAACTGATATTGATATATATTTCCTACCAGCAAAAATTAACGGAAGATGAACAGCTTGAAGTAGCTTTACCCTAGTAAATAGCGGGGAAGGAGGAAATGATATTTGCTGAACTGCTATTGAACTGCTATTACCGCAACAATTAACTGATGTTTGCTTTACCCAAGGAAATTATTGTTAACATTTTATGTCATACATGTTTGCTGAACTTCTAGAATTATGCTTTTTTGGAGATGTTACTATGTCTTTCCAAATTAATTTTGTACTATTAATTTTGTACTATAGCTTTCAAAATGAATTTGTTGCATTCTGGAAGTTGTTTCAATTACCTGATGTTTGCTGAACTTCCAGAAAACAGTATTTGATGCATTCTGGAAGTTGTTCTTTACAGAAAACAGTTTTTACATATGGCCTTAATTACAGATGGTCTTCCAGAAAACAGTATTTGATGCAGTCTTGCACGGCTGTTCTAATGCATTATGGAAGATGTTCTTTACTTTTTTTTCAGTGTCCCATTAGGTTCTAATGCATTATGGAAGTTGTTATTCACTCTTAATTTTGGAAGGCAACTCATGTTTGCAACCATTTTAGGAGAAGAATATGAAAAGCTTCCGTAAATGATTATTCTTGCTCTTAATTTTGGAAGGCAACACATTGCAACCATTTTAAGATAAGAATATAAAATTATGCGGCATAACTTTGGAAACTTTAATCTGGGTATTGTTTAACTGTTGTTTACTTGGAATGTTTATTAGGATTTAGGAAGCCTAGTTTCTATGTAAAGTACTCAATGGAAATTAAGTAAAGAACAACTTTAAATGTTTACACTTTACAGTTTACACATCAGGTTAACTGTTGTTTATTTGGAGGAGGCTTAATAGCTGACTTACTGTGGTGTGCTATTTGCTTTCTCGAACGTTGGCCTTACTGAAGTGTAAATTTAAGTTTTTGTAGTAACTGAACATGGCTTTGGAGAAGCTGCTAGCCTGCTATATATTTGGAATTTTTATAAAGTTACGGCTGTAACTTTGGAGAAGGTTGTAACTGGAAATAACTCAACATGGCTTTGGCATGTTTCATTGTTGTTTAACTGCTGTTTATTTGGAAGGTTTATCAAGTTACGGCTGTAACTTTGGAGAAGGTTGTTTATTCAAGTAACTGCTATTGTAACTTTGGTATTTTTCTGAAGTTACGGCTGTAACTTTGGAGAAGGTTGTAACTGGAAATAACTCAACATGGCTTTGGAATGTTTCATTGTTGTTTAACTGTTGTTTATTTGGAAGGTTTATCAAGTTACGGCTGTAACTTTGGAGAAGGCTGTTTATTCAAGTAAGTGAGTCACTGCTGTTGTAACTTTGGTATTTTTCTCAAGTTACGGCTGTACCTTTGGAGAAGGCTGTAAGTGGAAATAACTCAACATGGCTTTGGAATGTTTCATTGTTGTTTAACTGCTGTTTATTTGGAATGTTTATTAAGTTGCTGTAAGTTTGGATTTTTTTCTCAAGTTACGGCTGTCTTTGGAGAAAACTTGAAGTAACTTTGAAAAGTTTTTAGTGCCTGAATTATTCAGGCTGAAATGAATAGATGATGGGCATGAAAAAATTTGTAAGTGCATTTGATCCTTAGTCTATAAATAAAAGACACATTATTTTGACTAATCAGTTTTTATTCATCTCTTCTAATGCATTGGTCTTTTGGAGTTATTACTCTATAATTACAGGACTCATTTTTTTCATTGATCACGTGGAACAATCTTGATGTCTTTTAGAAGGTGAAGCTTGAAGAACAGCTTGCCAGAAAGAAGAAGCAGCAAAATGTGTGTACCACCATGAGCTCTTCAAAGTAAATTGAGAAACCTGTAATCAAGATGGATCCCAATTTGAAGAGACTGTCTAGTGGAGGAAAATGTGAACTTAAATGATTATTCGCGAACAACGAGCCAAATTGACAGCCCTATGTGATGAAAGAAAATGTGAAGAAAAAGCGATAATGTTTTTGTAAATTCGTAAAATTAGGAAATAAGTTGTTTTTTGGGTGAAATTTTGTAAAGAATGAATTAATATTCTTTGTGTAAAGTTTCAAAAATTTGTATTGAAATTTTTTGTAAAAGATTGTATTTTGTAAATTTTCATCTTTTTTTGTTTAATTTGTAAATTCTAAAATTTGTAATAAAATTTGTATTTTGTAAAATTTGGTGAAAAAGTATTAATGTTTTTTTTGTAAAATTTGGTTTGCAAATTTTTTCTAGTAATTTATTCTTCAAATATGTTTTGAATTAAGTTGGTAGTTCAAACAGTTTTAATAAAAAAATATTTTTACTATTTTTTTTTTAAAAAATAAATTATTATAATAATTTAATATTATAACGAGCTAATTTCGAGCCGAACACGAACACGATTATCATTTTCGAGCCGAACACGAACACACTGTTCACGAGCCATTTCGAACACGAGCCGATTTCGAACACGAGCTGATTGCGAACGAGCCGAACACGAGCCAAGACTGAGCTCGCTCAAGCTCGGCTCGTTTACAGCCCTAGTCTCACCATCACAGTTGCAAAGTACGAAGCCCAAGGAAGAACTCATCATATTTGGGAGTTAATTTGAATGCCATGAGTTCAAGTCTAGTTCAAGAGGAGTTGGGGAAGCAATTCCCCGTCTATTACACCAACTGAGTTCTCTTTTCTTATTATAAAAAAGCTAATGTTTATTTTGATTGTCTATGCTCGCAGGTTCCGGTCGTATTTCCAAATGCGCTCAATTAGAATGATTACTGATCACCCGCTCAAATCTGTAATCACACAACTGAAACACTCTGGTCAACTACTGAAGTGGGCAGTAAAACTCAACAAATATGACATCAACCAGGCCTTCTTCCCATAACAATTTTAATAACAAGAAATAAAACAAATAATCCCACATGCATAAAATCAAGTAAACATGTCCATCTACCATTTCATTATTTTCTTCTTCTAACTTATGCATGTACATCCACATTTACATCAAATAAAACGTACACAATGCAAAATTACCTAAAACGACTAAAAAAGTAAATATTAGATGAATTATTCATAAGGTTTTTTATTAATTAACTTACACACTTATCTTACATGCTAAGGCTCAAGTCGTGGAAAATTTTCTAGTGGACTTTTCTGAACCAGATGAGTCGAGCGATGAATCTGAAGCAAATGAGCAAACTTGGACCATCCATGTTGACGAAGCTTCCAGCCAAACTAGAGCAGGAATTGGGCTAGCGTTATGCAGTCCGACCAGAGAGCATATCTATCATTCGTTTGCTATCAATTTTGAGATAACAAACAACCAGGCAAAGTATGAAGTGTTGATAGTCGGTTTGTGGTTAGCTGATCAAATGAGCTTCTGGCATCTAATCATAAAATAAGATTCACAACTTGTCGTCAGTCAAGTTAATGGGGAATTCTAGGCTCTAGAAGAAATGATGGTCAAGTATTTGAACAGAGTGAAGGTTGAGATAGGGAAGTTCTTAAACTTCCTTATCAAACATGTAGAAAGAGAGGAGAACCAAATGGCAAATTCCTTGTCGAAGAACATATGCTCCGGAAACAAGGTGCCCCGGAGGCTTTCCAAACCAACCATAGAGGAGTCGGAAGTAATGGAGGTAGAAACCGAAGATGTGAAAAGTTGGGTAGACCCCTACGTCCACTACCTCAAGACAGGAAAAATCCTCGAAGTGACAGATTCACGAGAATTCAAATTTAAAGTCGTTCAATATCTCCTGCTTCTAAGGTGTGTCAAAGAAAGGGAGGTGCAAGAAATCCTTCGAGAAGTGCACTCGAAAAAATGTGAAAGTCATTCAGGCGGAAAGACTTTAGCTCATTGTGTCTAGAGGTAAGGTTATTTCAGATCGACCCTCATAAAGGATGCAGAATAATTTTCTCGAAAATGCGAGTAAGTCAAAAATACGCTCCAATACAGTATCATCCTGCGCAAAAACTACAACCAATTGAAAATCCCTGACTCTTCGTTGTTCGGGGACTCGATATCCTTGGGTCGTTTACGCATTTGAAAGGGCAACGAAATTTCTTTTCGATCGTCGTGGATTATTTTTCAAAATGTACATAAGTAAAATCTCTCACCGGATAATCGCTGATGTGGTCTGAAATTTTATTTGGATGGATATAATTTGTTGATGTGTCTTGCCCAAAAGACTCATTACAAACAATGGAACACAATTCGTTAATTATGGGGTGAGAGATTTCTGTTAAAGTCAGATGACCAGCCTCAAGTTTCTATTCGTGCATCAACCACGAACCAATGGCCAAGCAGAGGCTGCGACCAAAATCATCCTAAACCTACTGAGGAAAAAGGTTGAGGGTTGGGGTAATTGAGCGGATTTATTTCCTTCCATCCTTTGGGCCATCTGAACCACTCCGTCATCATCAACCCAACAAACGTCATACATGCTCTCTCATGGAATGGAAGTCATCTTACCGGTCAAATACAATCATCACAGTCATAGAGTATTTACTGCAACGTCTTTCGATGCAAAGACTCACTAACTGGCAAGATGAAAATGATGATGTAACTTTGATCACCGTCCACCTCCTAGAGGAAGTTCAAACAAATGTTGCACTACGCTAGGAAGAAATAAAAAGAAACCTTTGTTAGTATAACAAGAATGTTAGAGAAAAGACGTTCTCCCTCGATGACCTCGTCCTAAAGAGAGCCAATCTGGTAACAAGAAGTGCTTCATCATCGACCATCAAGTCACCCCATAAGCTTACGAATTAAAGGTCCTATACAAGAAAAAGTCTCAATGGAACATTGAGTGGAGACGACCTGAAGAGTTTTTTCCCTAATATGTTTGTTTCATATCCTTTGTTTGAAAGAAAATATTACAGTAAAGAAATATTTGTCGTGCTTCCTTGTACATAAACTATGGTGACGAGTTATAAACCCAGTTTTGAAAAAAAAACACTCCGTGAACTGAAGGATTCATGGACCTTAAGTTACAATGAAATTTGGGGGAACTAGAATAGTCATACAAAGACGACCAAAAAATATTTGGACGTTTGGTTGCAACAAAGAAGACCAAAGAAGCGTCTCGATGCTAGGTCGCATTAAAGATGAATGGAAAGCGTTATGACGGTTGGTCGCATTAAAGACAACCTGGAAGCTTTCTGATGCTTGGTCGCATTAGAGACGACCCGAAAGTGTTATGACGCTAGGTCGCATCAAAGATGACCCGCAAGCATTCTGACACTTGGTCGCCATAAAGATGATCCCGATAGCATTCAATAGCAAAGTTGCAGTAAAGATGACCCGATTGCGTTCCGAAGCAAGGTCATAATACAGACTACCTTGAAAGCGTTCTGAAGCAAGATCGCAGTAAGACAACCATGAAATTGTTCTGATGCAAGGTCGCGGTAAAAAAGACCCTGAAAGCGTTTCAACGTGAGGTTGCAGTAAAAAAAATTCACACAAAGCAGTCTGAAGCAAGGTCATAAATTAAAGACTTCAATTCTCAAAACTTAAATTTGCCCAAGTAAGAAAGGCAATCGAATCATATAAACAAAGGAAATGAAAAATGGTAAGTGCGGCCAAACACATGATCACAAGAAAGAATTAAAAAAATTGTATTTCATTTATGAGAATGACTACTATAAAATCTTTGTATCATTCATCTGTTGTACACAAAAAAAAGAGAGAAGAAAAAGAGGGAATCCAAATCTACGGTTCTTTGGGTCAAGTGTTAGATGAGCCGCCATTTGCCACGTTGTCGCCCTCGGATTCCCTGCGGTGCTCGGAGGCAGAAGAAGCATCATAAAGTTTCTTGAATTCATTGAGGTTGGTGTAATTGGAGTCAACTATACTCACACTGGTGAATTTGTCGACTGTGATTTTACAGCCCGCCACCAGGTACTCAACCTACGCCATAAGAAGATCTTTAGTCGTCGTCGTGGTGGACATCCTATTGTATTTCAAGAAATATAAAAAATTATATTTCATTTATGAGAATGACTACTATAAAATCTTTGTATCATTTATCTGTTGTACACCAAAAAAGAGAAGAAAAAGAGGGAATCCAAATCTACGGTTCTTTGGGTCAGGAGTTAGATGAGCCGTCATTTGCCACGTTGTCGCCCTCGGATTCCCTGCGGTGCTCGGAGGCAAAAGAAGCATCATAAAGTTTCTTGAATTCATTGAGGTTGGTGTAATTGGAGTCAACTATACTCACACTGGTGAATTTGTCGACTGCGATTTTACAGCCCGCCACCAGGTACTCAACCTGCGCCATAAGACGATCTTCAGTCGTCGTCGTGGTGGACATCTATTCAAACATTTCAACATTTTCTTCTTGGACAATGGATATCCACCCAGACGTTATTTCTAACTCAATTCGGACATCGTTCAAATTTGTCTCCGCCTCGGCTGCCCTCATAGTGGCCAGCTCTACGTGCTCTCACTGTTCTGCAGCTTCTGCCTCAAATTTGGCAGCCCTCTCCCTCATAGACAGATAGAAGTCACGTGGAGAGTGGAAGTGTAACCCAGGAGCTAAAAACGGTCGAACGATTGACAAAGTTCAACCGGGTCGAGATCATCAAGACGTTTTTCCAAGCCAACTGACCACAATATATCAGCAACAGTAAAGACATATACGGCTAATTCCGAGTTCAGAGGAAACCAATACCTCAAGACTGGAATCGGAATTCATAAAAACCTTCGGTCCTTTTTTTTTTGCAGAGGGATCTATCGATCAGAACCCCCCTTCCTACTTCTTGGAGGTGTTGGGATGGAGTCCGAGCCCGAGGCTAAAGCCTTACCTTTCCGCCTACGTTGAACTCTCCTCTTCGCCTTCCTCTGAACATCCATCTGTTGTTCCTCCCTCAGCTTGTGCAGTCTAAATCGAAGGCGATAGGGGGATCGTCTACTTGTCTCACCTCTCTCAAATAAAGGGATGAAACCAGTTATCAATGGTCGAGAGACATCATGTGAGTGAAGCTCGAAAGATCCCCCAGTGTCGAACGAAAAGAAAGACGGAGTTGTTTCATCCTTAGGATCACATAAAAGGCAACCGATACAGGTTTTCGTTCGATCAATACAAATTCGTTAGCCACCTTTCTCTGTCTCTTTAGTTTCTCTCACAGGAGAGCCATCGGCTTGCTTCTGCTTTCCGACGCCTTCTTAGAGAGTCAGGCAGCCTTGGGCTATTACTAGAAGTTGTCAAATCAAATGGGTCCATACTCTCAAGAAGGCAAATGAAACTGCATATTGGATTGCTAAAGCTGCTTGGAAATTAGGTACACCTTTTTGTAGTTGTATTCCCTCTTTTTTTAGTTGTTTTGCTTCAAGGGGATCCCATTTCCCTACCTTATGTAAAAGACCCATTTTGATGATTAATGCGGGGTGTGTGTGTGTGTGTGTGTGTGTGTGTGTGTGTGATTAATAAAAATCAACTTAAATAAAATTAAATTAAATCCATCAGTTTGTATTCCTCTTTCCCTTTCCTGCTCGAAACCCTAGCTTGTCTCCCTGCCGGCTCTCCCGATTTTACCCAAACCTATCGCCTTTGAAGCTAAAAACCTCGCGATACAGTGGTGATTAGAACTAACTGAGAAGGCAAAGACAAAATTGCGGCACTTAAAGGCCTCCTAAACTCCCATCTTTCTCCTACTTCAGCCCCACTCCTACTAGAAACAATTCGGGAAGGTAACCCTCGACTTTCTTCCCCTTCATGCCGCCCGCCTTCAAGACCAAAAACCTCACGATACAGTGGTGATTAGAACTAGCTGAGAAGGCAACGGCAGAATTGCGGCGCATAAAGGCCTGCTAAACTCCCATCTTTCTCCTCCTTCAACTTCACTCCTACCAGAAACAATTAAGGTAGCCCTCGCCTTTCTTCCCCTTCCTGCCACCCGCCTTCGAGCGTTTTAGCTTTTCTAAATCACACCCTATTAAAAGTGAGAAGTAACACAACAAACTAGGGAGTACAATTATTAACAATATAAGTAATTTTGTCATTTAATTCTTTTATTCTTATGACAGTTATCACTATCAAAGAAGTAAGAAAATCGGAAAACTAATTATTTACATCAATAATGTGGTTTCACAAATCTCAAGGAGATCCAACGAGTCGCATAAGAAAAGCAGTGGAAGCACGAACATTCATTTTTACACCAATCGGATGAATTTTAGGCCGACCGAACGAACCTCTGACATAACCGCAAAACGTTGCGCGCATACTTTGACGATTAATTGACTGAAGTTTACATTAGGAAGATCAATATCCATCTAAGAGAATTCCTTTTGCATTGGCACATCGACTGCAGGAAGGATACTTGTCAAATTACAGTAAATACCCTCTGCCTGACGAACAATCATTCCCGAGGGCGATGAGCCATAGCAAAGAATTTCTTCAAAAAAAGCTATCAAAAATCATTCGGTTGCGGATAACCTCGGCCGACCAAATGAATACTAGGCAATCAAACCAGATATTTGCGAACGTAAAATGATGTCAAATACAGTTACAAACATGAAACGATGTTGGCAGTGGTTACAGGGTCAAAGTGTGTTTACATTAGTTGCAAATATGTAAAGGTGGAATGATTCATAATGACTGTAACATTCCTATTAAATGAGAACAATCGTGTAATTTGTCATACCCTTCTTATGACTTATAAATAGGAGAATCATTTTCACTAAAATGTATTATTGAACAATTCCTCAAAAATTAAGTATTACTTGTCTTATTCTTTTCCTACTCCCCTTCCTCTCATTCAGCCAACGCTTTACTGCTTGGGTGCGATCCTTGGGCATAAACCACAGGACAATTTAGGATTCAACATTGCTAAATCCTCAACATAAAGCTCAATGATAGTGTCTGCAACAATTAAAATAAGGACAATTTACATAGATAGCACAGAATTTTAATCTATTTGCACATCTCACAACTAACTTTCATATTTACATACACACTTTGGTTTTTTAAACTTCTACATGAAAATGTGTATTTCACTATTAAAAAGTGGTAATAGTTCTATTTTTGATCTGATATTAAAGATTTGAGTGTTATGCATGTAAACATGAAATTTTAGTTATGAGATATGTAAATACATAAGAACTGTGTGCTATCTACGTAAATGACCTTTAATTTAAATTTGATCAAGTATAAATTATTAAATTATTTATTTCATATGGAGGCATTGTATATTTATTTATTAGTCAAGATAACTTTCTCAAATCTCATAATTATTTGAAAAGATAAAATTCATTCTTTGACTAATATTTCGGCACAAAACTACATTAAACAAATTTTTGAACACGAGTCGAATAATGTTCAATAGGAAATTTCATTAATTTCAAAAAGATTATCTTCCTCTATCTTTACCCAGGAATGTGAGAATTTATGTTGTTATAGGAACAACCTTGAAGTCCTAAAACTAAGGTGATGTTCACCAAAGAAACTAAAACATCGAAATCTAGTTTAAAGCACACAAGCAAACATGCAAAATGGACTTACAACCCTGCCTGTAAAGAGTTGTTATCTAAACTACCGTAATGTATTCTAAAACCATGAAGGTCAATCTCAATGAATGCAAGATATGGAATGTTGTTATTTATTAAGAAATGTAGATCATACAACTTGATCGTAACGATTAAGATGCCTAAGTACGTATGACATGTAAAATGTCCTAAGACTAATGTAAGTTTATTTTTGCAATTTAAAATTAAAAATTTTAATGTTCACCACACTCAGATGAATTTTATTGTTTGAGTTAATTCATAGTGTCAAGTGACCAACAACAAACTATGAAATAGGTATGCATGTCCTTGATAATGAATACACAGAAAATTTGATTCAATGGTCATTTGGTATGCAGAGGCAGTGCTTACTTTATAAGGTAGTGATTCTCACGGGTCAAACCACACTTTTCCATGTAATGAGTAAAGGTCTGAAGACAAAGAATAGAATCAATATGCAATGAATATGCCTACGGTAATCTTTTTCGTGATCATTTCTAAATCAGAACAATATTCCTACTCTATTTTATTTAATTGTTAATTTTGTTATTTTAAATGTATGATTGAATAAGATGTGAGTGCAGTGTGCTAATGAAGTTTTGATTAGGGTTATGAGTTTCATTTTATTTTGAAAAAATTATGTTTAAGTTATTTAGTGGAGGAAGAAAATATTGTCCTTATAGAGCCCGTGAATCCAGGCGAAAAAAGCGCACAAAGCAATGGCCTTAATTTTGGCAAAACCTATCAAACACAACAAGACAACAAAGTAAAGTCACAACTAAGGGTACCAACCTTAGGCACAACTATAGCAACCAAGCTCAACTAAACTCTAGGTTACTACAACAGCCCTGCAAAAACAAGTTAGCACATTCTAGATTTACAATAGCGCGTAGAAACATACAAAGAAAACTAGTACAACTTAAACTAGCAAATATAGAAAAACATAAAAATTATTATCTACTGGTCTCAAACATTCAATCTAGTGAACTAATTGACCTCAACCAAGCATTTCTAACAAGCAAACCCCACAAGAAAACTATCTACTCCCATAATGTCTTTAAGTGAGTTTCTTATGGCGTCTAAAGTTAGTGAGTGTGAAGGTGAAGAAAAATAATTGAATTTTATTTTGATTCGGCACTGATCAAGATCTCATGGTTTCGTCATCCCGACACCATTGATTTTAGATCTACTTGGTCAAGATAGGTAATTAGTCTATTGTGACAGGAAGATTTTTGCCAGCAACCATTGGTTGCGTCGTATAAGAAATCTTTGTTAACCCAAAAGTTGATTATTATTTCAAATTGTCTAAGTTGGCTTTGATTTTTGTTATACTAAAGAATTGGATTTTTTTATTTAAGTGGATTTGAATTATCTTAAAGCTTTTATTAGTCTTTTCTATTAAATTTAAGTGATTTATAGAACTCTCAGAGTTTTGATAGGATCGTTCATAATTGAATTCCAAATGACCTCCACGATTCTCTAATTGTTCTGACGTTCATTTGAAATCTTTATGAGTTATACCTAATGACTTACTTATTTAAGTTTTATTCAGATACTCTTGATGAAAGATATTACATTTTTGCATTTGAATTCTCCTTGTTCTATTCATTTTTGTTTATTTGATTGTTTGGTGAAAATTTCATTGATTTGAAGTCGTAAGAAATTTTATTTTATGAAGGTTAATTCAATTTATTTTATTTTATTTTTATTTTATTTGAAGAATTTCATTAGTATGTAGATGTAAACTTTAAGGAACAATGTGAAAATATGAAGAGTTTATCCAGAAAGGAGAATGGCTAAAGGGAGCCAAGAAGCTCTCCTCAGTTGTACACTAATCAAAAGAATGCCTCAAAACGCCAAAAAGTATGTCATCCAAAAGGATAGTTACAATTCTTCGACCTTCAAAAGAGTTGGAAAGATAATATGTTTAACCTTTTATTTTGTAATTTTGAATGGGTTTATTACGCTTCAAAGAGATTTTATTTTTAGGATCCAAAAAGTTATTAAAGATTTACTCATCAAATCAATATATACATCATGTTTCTCAGAGTTTCAACCCTAAAAATATCTTACGTTCGCTGCCATAGGGGTTCTTTATTAGGTAAAATTGAATTATGCATTGGAGATTGTCACCCTAGACATATGTCCTACATTATCTATCCTAAGGTTCTTCTTTTCAAATATAAGATAAAATGAATAGCATGAAGAAGAAAGGAATAAAATATCCCATCATGGAACAAAGCATGTATAATTGAATGCAGTAAGCAAGTAAAGAGTAAAGAAACTTTTCACTCCAAAAATTATTATAAGCAGAAAATGTGCAAATGAGATGTCGATTATACAAGCCATCAAATTGTTTAATGCCACTAGCATCTCATTTATTTCCAACCAAAAGGTTAGACAACAAAGTCTCAATTTCTCATAAACAAAACCATCAACATTTCATATTTTTGTAATCAAAACTATAAAGCATGTCAGATTTCCCAAAATGAGACTCTAAGTTCTTAAACTTCCATTAAACAAAGCCACAAAGATTTCCAAATTTCTCCAAAAAAAAAAAAATCAAAGTTTCCGAATC
>JXCR01115262.1:32327-60395 GCA_002079205.1 Phalaenopsis hybrid cultivar | reverse complement strand
CCCCCCAAACTTAAATTTTTAAAAGATTTAGCATGAAAAACTGAAAAATAAAGGGTGAAAGAAATATTAAATACATAAAGAAAAGACACACCTGTTGAAGGTTCTGATTTTGAAACTTTAAATCTAAAATACTACAAGTGCTAATATAAAAAGCTACAAGACTTAAAACATTGAATTGTGCATAATACATATAAAATCTACTGAGAAAGAGTTAATTACAATACATTTAATAAAAGACAAGAACTAACAACAGAATTAAACTGAATTTTAGAAATGAAAATAGTTTTACAAACTACAGTTCACAACTCAACATAACAATAAAACAGAGTCTCACAATCTAACAAACAATCTCAATAATATAACAAAAACAAACAACACAATAACAAAGTACAATCAAACATAAACTAAAAAAATTAAATCACCAATCATCATCATCATCTTCTTCTTCTACATCCAAATTCTGCCGCTGATATGGAGTAAAAACAGGGTGAGTAGAAAACTGAACTGAATGATCACCCTTTATGTATCTCACCAACGCATCATCATAAGCAGCATCATATTGAACGTTTGTCATATCAAATCATCAGTTTGAGCATTTATGACATCCATGTTTTACAATCTATGATCCATTCTTAAGATATCTCCCTGTTGGATCATCATCTGGTCTAAAAGTTCTCGGTTAGTGGGGTCACTAGAGGTAGGGTCCTCGAAGTAGAAGGAATATCTGTGGTCTTACTTCCAAATCTCTAATCAACATGCGATTCATATGTCTTTATATTTGCAGGCCCAATAGGTCTTAGAAGCTCAATCCTCTCTTCCACAGGTTTAAAATCAACTCTTGCCTTTTCACAAAGTGTGAAAATAAGTGCAGGGTGTGCCAAACCACTAGTGGTCTTTCCCAAAGCAATATATCTAGTGTTCATATAGATAATAGAGCCTACATTTATCCTCATCACCTGCTAAATATAGAAGTTCAGGATGGCTCTATTCTTGGTCACCTCACTATGATGATTTGTCGGAATCATTCTTCCATAAATAAAGTAGTGTGAGGCCTTAGATACTACATTAAGCATAGAAAGAGGAAAGTTTACCTTAACACCATTTTTGACTTTCTTGGTCCCTCTTCCATCAGAAAGAAAAGAAATAACCTCATCTAAGAACTCATTAGTAGCAGGAAATGATTTATACTGGCAACTGTAAACATCTTCTAACTGATAAAACTCATTATTTTTTCTTGGAGAAAACTTCACCTTTCTCCCATGAACAAAAACAATGTCGTCAGAAGCTTCAGTAAAGTTGGCACAGAATTCCATCACTACACCAATAATTGCATTGACAGTAAAATAACATAAATTTTCCAACTGTCGAGCATTGTTTAATCGCTCGACTTCTCCTCCCAGATTTTTAGAACCATGATCCAAAATTACTTTCTTATGCTCAAGTAGACTATTGAATCGAGCACTAGCCCTGTAGCTAACAAATTTTTGTTCATCATAACCTACTTTTCTTTTCCTTTGCTTGTTCTTGGTGTCATGGGAAATCTAGAGAAAATTCAAAAAAATTTGAATGAATTCTATAACTTATGAAAATCACAAAGTAAAACGCTTTATACTTAAATCTACTAAGTAAAAGTTCTTCACCAAAGGATTTTCTAAAAATCTCTCAAATAATTCCAAATTTTTTGATCTTGGCAATGTCAGATAAATCCTTGGTGAAAATAAAAATATTATAGTTCAAAGTGTAGCTCTTACCTAGAGAAGATGAAATCCAAAGTTCCTTTGCCTTAAAATCGCCTTAAATCCAAGCGAATGCAAGCCCTAGGTGCAAAAATTGAAGTTTGAAGGTGACTCAAAGGGTAAAAATGGCGGTTTATGGTGGAAATCATGAATTTTAAAGGGTTAAAGGTTGTTCTTGGGTTGAGGACGCCGCCGGTGCCCATGCCAACGCCGTCGGCGCTGAAGGCCTAAAAATTTCATTTTTCAATTTTTTCAATTTTCAATTTTCTTTCAATTTTCTCCAAAGTCTTTTTAGTATTATTAAACACAATTTTTTATTTAACAATAATTCATAAATAAATATTTTCATAAACAATCACTTTCCTAAACAACAAACTAACTTTTATATATGAAAATACACATTTACAAACACATTTTTCCAATCACACTTTCACACATACTAAGCAAACTAAATTATAAATCAGCTTTTAAATCAAGCCATAACACTAAATTCTGACACAAAACTATACACAAAATCAAAATTCAGAATTCTAAGACAAAGCAAACTAAATCAAATCCACACAATCACACTAAATGCATAAGTATTTTAAACTATCAGAGAGATTCCAAATTCTTCAATTATTCTGCCTCATCTTCAGTGCTTTCTCCTCCTGTGATATCTCCCATTGATTGGTAATGAACTTAAAAATTATAGAAGGCTCGGTATGGGAATTGATCAGTCAAATTTTCTTTGATCCATCCTTTTTCTTTAAACATCCGCACTAATCCTACTTCAAATGTTCCCGTATGACCAAAATTCTCTTTCATCCTCCAATCTCGGTGATCAAAAAGGTACTTAAGATATCCTAGTACATTCGTAATACTATGAAGTTCTCTTTCAATTTTCTTCAATTTCTTTTCTACAGTAAGTGAACTTACAATTGTTGGTGGCATCAATGGAGTTGAAGCAAGTGATGAGTGATCTAAGATAATATCTAATGCTTCATTCCCATTCCTAACATAATTATCATCAATAGGAATCATGGGCTCCCAAGGTAATAAAACTTTTTCCCAACTTTCATATGTAACTTGAGATTGACTGCAAACTAGGAAAATTGTGGAAGGATGCCTAAGTCCATAAATTGGACCATTCATAATAATACCTATAACAGACTTAATTATGATAGATCCTATATCAATGGGTTTTTCCATTTGAATGCAATATCTCAAAATAGCACTTTATTTGGTGACTCTACTAATCTTCATGGTAGGGAGTAATTTTGCAGAAATGATGAAATACCACTGCTTTGATATTAGATCAAACAATGAAGCAGATAAACTAAATATCCTCATCTCGCATTTCCCAAATATCACTTTCATCCATCAGAAAATTAGAGACATCTTGCATCAAATCTCTGGTAGGTATAAAATTTGTATAATGACAGATTGGAACGTTTTCTATCATATATAATTCATTGATTCGTGCAAGAGTAAATGGTACGGCCTTAACTCGTATAAAGACAACTCTTTAGGTAATTCCATGTAAGTTGGCATAGAATTCCTTCATTATAGGTACAACAACTCCAGCAATAGTGTAGCACATAACTTCCCATCGCCATTGTACAATGAATTTATCAATCGAAGAACTTAGATTAATCAATCTATGATTGACAAAGCCTCTCTTCTAGATTAGCCTCTTCTTTGTAATAACTTTATCGTATAATATTTGAGCGTAAAAATTGATAAACTTTATTTTATTAAAAACTCCATACCTGGAAGTATTTCTTGAATTGGAGGCCATGGAATTCAAATATAGGAAATTTCTGGTCATCCAAGACAGTTTTTATGACTTTAAAAACACCTCCCGGTGGTTATTATGGAGAAAAATTCCACTAAAGACTGCCAAAATTTGCCAAAATCGTCAATTTGCTATCGGCGTCGTCAGCGCTATCGGTGCTTTGGTCAGTCTACGGGCGTTGTCAGCGCCCATGCTGGCGTCCGAGGCCAAAATTGCATCTTTTCATGTTTTCGATCAATTTGATTCCAAATTTTCCTCTAATATCAATATTTGTCTTAATAAAATTGTGTAGGATTATAATTTACNGTGGAAGGATGCCCAAGTCCATAAATTGGACCATTCATAATAATACCTATAACAGACTTAATTATGATAGATCCTATATCAATGGGTTTTTCCATTTGAATGCAATAATTCAAAATAGCACTTTCTTTGGTGACTCTACTAATCTTCATGGTAGGGAGTAATTTTGCAGAAATGATGAAATACCACTGCTTTGATATTAGATCAAGCAATGAAGCAGATAAACTAACATATCCTTCATCTCACATTTCCCAAATATCACTTTCATCCTTCAGAAAATTAGAGACATCTTGCATCAAATCTCTGGTAGGTATAAAATTTGTATAATGATAGATTGGAACGTTTTCTATCATATATAATTCATTGATTTGTGCAAGAGTAAATGGTACGGCCTTAACTCGTATAAAGACAACTCCTTAGGTAATTCCATGTAAGTTGGCATAGAATTCCTTCATTATAGGTACAACAAATTCAGCGATAGTGTAGCACATAACTTCCCATTGCCTTTGTACAATGAATTTATCAATCGAAGAGCTTGGATTAATCAATCCATGATTGACAAAGCATCTCTTCTAGATTAGCCTCTTCTTTGTAATAACTTCATCGTATAATATTTGAGCGTCAAAATTGATAAACTTTCTTTTATTAAAAACTCCATACTTGGAAGTATTTCTTGAATTGGAGGCCATGGAATTCAAAGATAGGAAATTTCTGGTCATCCAAGACAGTTTTTATGACTTTAAAAACACCTCCCGGTGGTTATTACAAAGAAAAATTCCACCAAAGTCTGCCAAAATCTGCCAAAATCGTCAATTTGCTATCAGCGCCGTCAGCGCTGTCGGCGCTTTGGTCAGTCTACGGGCGTCGTCAGCGCCCATGCTAGCGTGAGAGGCCAAAATTGCGTCTTTTCATGTTTTCGATCAATTCGATTCCAAATTTTCCTCTAATACCAATATTTATCTTAATAAAATTGTGTAGGATTATAATTTACTAATATATAAACACTTATAAAAAAATAGGAATACATAGATATATATATTTATATATGGGTTGTCTCCCATAAAGCGCTTAGTTTAACGTCGTCAGCCTGACATACCATTTGATTAATTGGGTTGACTTAACATTTAAACTTCTTTAAACTTTGGCATGTACCCTTCATAATAATGTTTCAATCGATGCTTGTTAACTTTAAATATTTTTCTAGTGTTAGGATTATTAACAACAATAGTTCCATAATGATAGAATTTAATCACTTTAAATGGTCCTAACCATCTAGATTTCAGTTTTCCTGGAAATATTCTCAATCTTATACTATATAATAAAACTTCTTGTCCAAGTTCAGACTTCTTTTGAATAATCTTTCGATCATGCCATATTTTCATTTTCCCTTTATAGATATTTACATTATCATATGCTTCATTTCTAATCTCCTCAATTTTATTGAGTTGCAATAATCTTTTCTCACCAGCATCCTTTAAATTAAAATTAAATTCCTTAATAACCAAATGCTTTATGCTCCAATTCTATTGGTAAGTGGCATGTTTTTTTCCAAAAATAAGTCTATATGGGGACATTTCTATATGAGTCTTATAAGCAGTTATGTATGCCCATAATGTAATATTTAATCTAGTAGACCAATCTAATTTATAAGGATTTACAGCTTCTTCTAAAATTTGTTTAATTTCACGATTTGATATCTCTGCTAGATCGCTAGTTTANTATATATATATATATATATATATATATGGGTTGTCTCCCATAAAACGCTTAGTTTAACCTCGTCAGCCCGATATACCATTTGATTAATTGGGTTGACTTAACATTTAAACTTCATTAAACTTTGGTAAGTATCCTTCAAAATAATGTTTCAATCGATGCCTGTTAACTTTAAATATTTTTCTAGTGTTAGGATTATTAACAACAATAGTTTATAATGATAGACTTTAATCACTTTAAATGGTCCTAACCATCTAGATTTCAGTTTTCCTAGAAATATTCTCAATCTTATACTATATAATAAAACTTCTTGTCCAGGTTCAGACTTCTTTTGAATAATCTTTCGATCATGCCATATTTTCATTTTCCATTTATAAATATTTACATTATCATATGCTTCATTTCTAATCTCCTCAAGTTTATTGAGTTGCAATAATCTTTTCTCACCAGCATCCTTTAAATTAAAATTAAATTCCTTAATAACCAAATGCTTTATGCTCCAATTCTACTGGTAAGTGGCATGTTTTTCCAAAAATAAGTCTATATGGGGACATTTCTATATGAGTCTTATAAGCAGTTATGTATGCCCATAATGCAATATCTAATCTAGTAGACCAATCTAATTTATAAGGATTTACAGCTTCTTCTAAAATTCATTTAATTTCATGATTTGATATCTTTGCTAGATTGCTAGTTTGAGGATGATAAGAAGTAGAGAATCTATGCATAATATCATATTTCTTAATCAATTTTTTGATTCTCTTATTCCTAAAATGAGACCCTCCATCAGTAATAATTACTCTCAACATTCCATATCTTGTAAAAAATATTTTTAATTAAAAATTTAGAAACACTCAAAGCATCACATCTAGGTACAACAATAGCTTCAATCCATTTGGACATATAATCAACAGCAAGTAATATATATAAATTCCCAAATGAAGGCATAAATGGTCTCATACAATCTAATCCCCACACATCAAAAATTTCAACTTCTAATGTGTAATTTAGAGACATTTCATTTCTTCTTAAAATATTTCCTACTCGTTGACATTGACCACATGTTTTAATAAACATCTCTAAGAAGAGTAGGTCNCATAAAATCTAATCCCCACACATCAAAAATTTCAACTTCTAATGTGTAATTTAGAAACATTTCATTTCTTCTTAATATATTTCCTACTCGTTGAAATTGACCACATGTTTTAATAAACATCTCTAAAAAGAGTAGGTTAATAAAATCCAGCTTGCAAAATCATATTCATTAACATCTCTAAAAATAGTAGGCCAATAAAAGCCAGTTTGTAAAATTTTATATGTAAGTTCTATTTATTCCAAAATATCCTCCAAATTCAGAATCATGACATCTTTCAATTATCTGTTAAGTTTCTTCATAAGGCACACACCTTCTAATAATTAGATCTTTACATTGTTTATATAGATATGGGTCATCCCAAAAATAGAATTTTGAATCATATATAAACTTCTTTAATTGTGGATTTTTGATATCAGGTGGTAAAATATCACTTACAATATAATTTACTATATCAGCATACCACAGTAAATTCATTTCATCAATACTATATAATTATTCATCAGGGAATTTCTATAGAATTTCATTTGCAAAATTAGTTAATATTTCTCTTTCTAGTCTAGACAAATGATCAGTTATTTGATTTTCATTTCCCTTTCTATCAACTATGGTAAAATCAAAGTCTTGTAATAGAAGTATCCATCTAATTAATCTTGGATTAGCATCCTTCTTTTGCATCAAGTATTTAATAGCAGAATGATCTGTATGCACTATACAATTAGTTTCAATTAAGTAAGGTCTAAATTTATTAAAGGCATAAACACTAACGAGTAACTCTCTTTCAGTAGCAGTGTAGTTAATTTGAACATCATTTAGAGTTTTACTAGCAGAATATATTACTTTAAAAACTTTGTTATGCCTTTGTCCTAACACAACCCCAATAACATAATCACTAGGAATGCACATTATTTCAAATGGTTTCTCCCAATCAGGTGGAACTATTATAGGTGCGATGATTAATTTTTCTTTCAATAATTCAAATTCTTTTATGCATTGCTTGTTAAAATCAAATTTCATGTCCTTTCTAAAAGTTGGCATTATGGCTTAGTTATTTTAGAAAAAAAATTTTATGTAACGGGTGTAGAAACCAACATGTCCTAAAAAGCTTCTTACCCCTTTAACATTAATCAGATGTGGAAATTTTTCAATAACTTGCATTTTTGTAGGATCTACTTCCATGTCATTTTCAGAAATTTTATGCCCAAGTACAATTCCTTCTACAACCATAAATTGACATTTTTCCCAATTTAGTACTAGGTTGATTTTTTCACATACTTCTAGAACATTTTCTAAATTCTTTAATTATAATTCAAACAAAGTTCCAAATACCAAAAAATCATCAATAAACACTTTCATTCCATGTTCAATAAAGTTGCTAGAGATTGACATCATACATCTTTGAAATGTTGCAGGTGCATTGCATAGTCTAAAAGACATTCTACAAAAAGCAAATGTTCCATATAGGCTAGTAAATGTTGTCTTCTCTTGATCTTTTGGAGTAATTAGAATTTAGTGATAACCGGTATATCCATCTAAAAAGCAATAATATTTGTTCCCAACCAATCTATCCAACATTTGGTTTAGAAAAGGTAAAAGAAAGTGATCTTTTATGGTGGCCATGTTTAATTTTCTATAGTCAATACAAATTCACCAATTAGTAACTTGTCTTACTGGTATTAGTTCATTTTTCTCATTTTCTTCAATGGTAACTCCTCCTTTCTTTGGAACACAGTGAATCGGACTTACCCAAGCACTATCTAAAATAGGATATATAATTCCAGCATCTAGCCATTTTAAATTTCTTTTTTAACAACTTCTTTCATTATTGGGTTTAATCTCCTCCGAGGATCAGCTTTAGGTTCATATTGTTCATCTAATAGGATTTTGTGCATACAAATAAAAGGTCTAATTCCTTTAATATCTCTTTTAATTTTTTTTTTCTTGAATTCCTATTAATTCAGAAGATACAATAAGAGGTAACGTAGATGACTCTCCTATAAACACATATTTTAAATGGGCAGGTAATACTTGAAGGAATAAGATTTTATTATAGTTTTCCAACAAGTCTAAAGTTTCAAATTTGCCCTAAATGTAATCCAAATCTTCTTCTTTTATTTAGTTCTTATTTTAAAAAAATTGTCCTTGCTTTAATTTGTCTTCAAACTCATTCTTAAATTGCTCATTACTCAGATAATTAGTTACTTCCATCCTAAAACATTCATTATCTTTTTCTATTGTTGGATATTTTATAGCTTTTGTAATAACTTGATCATTAACTCTCATTATTAATTCTCCTTTTTGCACATCTATCACAACTCTCTCTGTTACATGAAATGGTCTCCCAAAAATAATAAGAATTTCTTATCTTTCTCCATATGCAATACTATAAAGTCTATATTTGATTTCCCATGTTTAACATTACTTCTTCCATTGTTAACTTCCTTTCCTTAACTTGTGGGTTAGGATTAGAGTTAAATCGAGGAGGATAATAAGGTTGATAACTAGGATTTCCTTGGTTGTTCAAATTTTTGGAAGGAATTCACCGAATTGTTATACTTATTCTAACTAAAATTAGGGTGATTTTTCCATCCAAGATTATAAAAATTAGAATAGGGATTGTTATTTTTATTTTTTATAGCATTTAAAGTTTCATAAGATGATTAAGTATCAATGATTGTCCTAGTGAATTTTCCTCTAATACTGGAGGTATTTGAGAATAGTTCAATCATATTTGATCAATCTTTTTCAAAATAGCAGCAATTTGAGATGCTAAAATAAACATTACATCATAATCATGAATACTAGCTACTCTCTTAGGATTTACCCTTTCAAATGCCATTGAAAATTGTTAGTAGTCATTTCTTCAATTAAAGAATATGCTTCATCAAAAGGTTTTAACATTAGTGATCCACCCACAGAAGCATCTATAATAGATCTAAACGATCCTACTAATCCGTTATAAAATGTTTAAATTATTAGCCAATCTGGTAGAGCATGGAGTGGACATTCTCTAAGAAAATGTTTAATTCTTTCACAAGCTTCATATATCGCTTCCCATTCAAATAATGTAATATCATTTCTAAGCTTAGCAGTTTTTTAGGGTGGAAAATATTTAGCTAAGAATTTTGGAGATAATTCTCCCCAAATTCTGATAGATTCAGGTGCTAATGAATTTAACTAAGCCTTGGCTTTATCTCTTAATGAAAATTGAAAAATTCTAAGCCTAACAACATCATTAGACATTCCGTCATATTTAAAAGTAACACAAATTTCAAGAAAACTAATAAGATGTAAGTTTGGATCTTTAGTAGGCGTTCCTCAAAAAAGGTTATTTTGTATCATTTGGATAATAGCAGATTTAAGCTCAAATGAATTAGCAGCAATATCAGGAATTTGAATAATTAAGTGAAGTTCATCTGCTGTCGGATTAGTATAATCTCTTAAAGGTCATTGTCGATTTTTGCTTATTTGATTATTTAAGTTATTCGCCATTTCATTTTAGTTTTTAATTTCTTTTTGTTGTTTTCAAATTTTTCTAATAGTATGCTCTAATTTTGAATTGTAAGGTAATAAATGTTTAGATCCAATATTTCACATAACTAAATATAATAAGCAAAGAAAAAGTTTTTAAGAGAAACTCTTAAATAAAAATATATTTTTTTTTTGGATTTTTCATTTTTTTATTTTTATTTTAAAATTTGTTTACATATAATTATATATAAATTTTCTAAGTTACCAAATCTATTTAATTTATTGTTACCTTCTTCAACAACGGTGCCAAAAACTTGATCCCGAGTGATATAGTTATGTAAAAGTTATATAGCTGACTTCACTATGCAACGGTGTTGGGATTCTACACAATTTAAGCAATTAATGTTGGGATTCTATGCAAGTATACGTATCATTATCAAGTAATAAATGACTTTCTATTTATGCTCCAAATATCGATCCCACAGGGAATGTTTAAATTTGAAATGATAAATTTATTATGAAATTCACAGAAAGTCAAAAAAAATTACTGTCACTAATTTCAAATGTTGAGATATTATCAGAACTAAATTATTTAATTAATAACAAAACTGAAATACAAAGTTTAAACAGTAACTACTAAACTATTTAAGTATGTTTATGTGATGAAGATTTCTTATGTGAAAAAACATCTTTTCCACTACAATGAGATGTTGGTAAAATGAGATGAGTTAAATGGTTTTAATATGTATTGTGCCAAATAGGAGTAGTTTTAATTCTCTACCATGATACAGTATTACAGAAAATCATTTGCTAATCTCAAGTTTAATCCCTAAATATGGCTAGGCTAGGAGGATATTGGCTCCCACTCCAGAGCTCCCACTTCCCTTCACCTGAAGGCAAAGTCTCGCTTTAGTTTTTAAACACTAAGACCAAATTGGGAATTTTAGTATGTCACCCTAAAGATTCTCCAATTCTACACTTAACAAAGTATATTTCCCTATTTATTTGCACTTAATTCCATGAACAAAATTCTCCTTAATGGAATCAAATGTGATCCTCACACTGTTGTAGAACTCATAGTCTATTTCCCGGATCATATGTTTCACAACATATTTTAACAATTCAATTGGCCTGATCGAAAAGGATATTAAGTTTGGAGTTGAAAAATCATCACAATTTATTTTATATTTTAATATTGGCACATTCATATTATCTGTTCATTTCACCATATCTAAGAGTAGAGAGAAAGATAAAGTAAACTACTCAGAATTCATGAGAAAAATACAACAAAACACAAATTTCATATATACAAGAAAGTTCATACAACACTAATAAAAAAACAACACTTATCTGAAACTCTTTCTTAAAGCAAATCCCTTGTAGCCTCTTCTAAGAAATGTGGGAAGTAGAAATCCTCACTTTCTCCTTCTCCAACACTCTTAGAGAAGAGATCACACTTAATCTCACCACAAAACTCTAAATTATAAAGACAATGGACTCTAAATGGTTGCAGAATGAAAAATGGAAGAATGTGTGATGCGTAGAAGGTTGAATTGGGGCAATGAGATGTCAGAAAGAGTCACTTTTATGATCAATTTTTGCCCTAATAAAGCATCGAGTCGATTCTCCATTAGGTGCCTCCAAAAACTCTTCAAAAAGCATCCAAATTTGTCGAATCTTCTAGAAATAAGGGTTGAACCAACATTGGCACCGTCAGCGCTAGTGTTCCGCAATTTAATTCGTTGCTCTCTATCAAACGACACCATCGACACAACTTCTGGTGCTGTCAACGCTGAATAGATTTTCAACTTCTTTATTTTTGCTCCAAATTTCATCCTTTTTGCTTTCTTTTTGCTTCAAGTTCTAAACTTCAATAACCTGTAAGAAAATATTAAAATACCTTCCATTAAAGTGCAATATCACAAAAAAATGAACATAAAATATGGGTCTAAAAATGCATATATGTTTGGTGTATCTCTCACCGGGGTCAATGAAATCTATTTCTTTCCCAAACAGAATATTGCTCTTACTCATGAAGGAGACCGTGCAAAAAGGTCTCACAAAATCATGATGGTCTATATGCGTGGGAATGCAATCACCTTCATCGTAGATATTGATGATGCAGCTGTTAGGAATGCAATAGGCTGGGAGTATGCTCCATCGAACCATCTTCTTAATCATCCACTTTATAATAGAGGGTAATAGATCCACCTCATCATGGCTAAAAATTCCAGGTGATTTCCTTGTCTGTCCTTAGTAAAGTTATAACAACAACCACATTGGATGGTGATTCTGCCCTTTTCACGCATCCATTTCTGTGATTTAAAATAGGTTCTTTCTATTAGAAGGCCATCTTGACCCCTGTTTCTTAGATCGAATATACAGTCGAGAATGGTTCTTTCGTTGCTTTCAGAGAAGACTCTGGTGTACAACTTCAAGCCTTCTAGTGTATTGACGAATCATCCTTGAAATTCTTCATAAAATTCAAATTCTCTTTTCTTTACTCTACTCATTTTGTAGTATTCTGCCATGGTGATGATTGGCGGCTGTCGAGGACACTCCCTCATTTCAATATCAGTAAGAATCCATGCTGGTGTTGTCTCCGTATCCAACGGAATATATGATTCCCTCGTTAAGTAGTCAGTGATATGAAGTCCATCATCTGTGGATGTGTACTCCTCTAGAGTACTGTAATGCTCTAGGTGGAGGATGTTGTAGTCTGGGCGCTCCACAAATGCCCCTATAGATGGTATCTGTGTGGGAATCTTAGCGTTGCATGTCGAGCAACACGCTCAAAGATTATCTAAAAACCTCTGGTGTCATTGAGTCTGTAATGAACTCGGACTCATCCTTTATGGCAGGCAAGCTAGAAGAAGTCTCTCTCATCCATGGATCATAGATTTTCACCTCAGGAATGAGGGTAAGCAAGCTTTCTGCCTCCTTCTGGCGTCTCATTTCTTCATTCAGGAAAGCTTTATGTTTTTGGCGTTTAACATTTCTATGTTGAGTCCTTCATAACGGTGCTTCTGGCAGTCCTCATCATTAGCAGTGACTAGGCCTCCAGTCATAGTAGTTGTCATAGATGGCAGGCAACTAGTCCCCTCCATTGGATCTTGTTGCACTATCACTTTCTTCCGCTTTAGTGAGCAATCCTCCTTGGTGTTGATCTTTAACTGTGTTGGTAGCCCTTAATTTTATTGACGGCTGACCACGTCCATCAGGGGGCCCTCATAGTCTACATCGACTTGACCGAAGTTCACGTCGAAGTCTATGATGTCACCCTGTGGTGCCCTTTCCTCATTAAGTGAGAGATTCAAGCCATCCTTGAAAGCAAAGATCAGCTTCTGTCTTGACATTCTCTCTGCAAAGTACAGGAAAACGTCAGTGCACTGAAATTTAGTAGGAACAAGAACAAAATAAAGTGTTTATTAAAAAAAAAATTAGTTTATCATTTATTTATGTATATATTTTGTTTAATTTAGAACAATATCAAACTTAAAAGTAGAAAGAAGAAAACCAAAGCATGTAATTTCAAAAATTTTCATTTTATTGAGGTTAATTTTATTACAAAAATTTTGGACCCAGTCACAGATGTTTGGCCAGATAAATAACCCCAAGATAATCAAAATTTTTAAAATTTCAATTCAAGCAATGTCAAGTTGCATAGTATATCTTCAAGTATCGTCTGTTTACTGGCAACATGGGTCTCTCGCCTTGAAAAATCACTACCTGGTAGGCTCCTCCTGTATAGACCTTTTATGAAACAAAGGGTCCTTCCCAAGTTGGCCCAAATTTTTCACCTATCTTGCGGCATGCAAGAATAGACCTTTTGAGAATAAGTTTGAGATCACCAACTTTGAACGTCCTTGGGCGAATGAATTTGTCATGAGCTTGTACCATCTTTGCTCGGTAAAGCTCCAAATGATGTTGTTCTTCTAGTCATTTTCCTTCGAGATTTTCCAACTTTTTAAGTTTAATTTTTGCACTTTCTTCTGTTGTAAGTTGATTAGCGACAACGACTCTGAGAGATGGCATCTGAACTTCTAGCGGTAGTATGGGCTCGGACCCGTATACGAGTATGTAGGGTGAACACTGAGTTGGAGTCTTGAACGTTTTTTGGTAGGCCCACAAGGCTTCTAACAGTTTGTTATGCCAATCTCTTTTATTTTTGTCTAGTGTCTTTTTCAAAATTTATAGTAGTGTCTTGTTGAAGGCCTCGGCCAGGCTGTTTGCCCTGGGATAGTAGATCGTAAAGTATCTTCAGTCTGTCCCATGCCTCTTGACAAAGTTTTTGATTTTGGTGCTTTTGAAGGCTATCCCATTGTCAGAAATTACTCTGCGCAGAACTCTGAAATGGTAGACTTGGCTTTTGAAGAATTTCAGGACGTGTTGTGTTGTAACCGCTCACAATGGCACTGCCTCTGCCTATTTGGAAAAGTAATATACAGCAGTGAGTATAAATTTGTGCCCTTAGAGGATTGAGGGTCTATTGGACCTATTATGTTTGTTCCCCAACACTCGAATGGCCACAAAGCAACAGTTGGATGTAGCACATTCGGAGGGTGGTGCAAAACCACCCCATGCACTTGGCACTGGTGACATCTTCTGGTTGTATCTATGCAGTCAGACATCAATGCCGACCAATAATATCCAAGCTCTTGATCTTTATTTTTATCTTTGGCCCTGACTGGTGAGCACCACATAATCCGACATGTACTTTTTTGACAATATTCTGTGCTTTGGCTTTACTTAAGCAATACAGCCACATCTGGTTGAATGATCTTTTGTACACGACATCACCTACTAGAGCGTATGACGTAGCCCTTCTTAGGATGTGATGCACTGCTGACTTGTCTTCCGATAGTTTTCCAGTCTGTAAATATTCTATTAATGACTTACGCCAGTCTTCATTAATATCAGTAGCTGCAATCATTGTTTCTTCTTCTTTTTCGAGCCTGTGTAGTCTTTTGAAGTTGATTCGAGACAAAAATCATCTTACTTGTACCGTAATGTCAACGGAATCCTCTGGAGGACATGTAAATTATTTTGTAAATTTTGCTAAAGCGTCAGCATGGGCATTATCTCCCCGAGGAATCCTATATAGAGTCACATTAGGAATATGTTCGAGTAGGTTCATTGTGTACCGGTGGTAATCTGTTAACCTTGGTTTCAAAATCTTGTATTGTCCGGCAACTTGTTTGATGCCAAGCTAAAAATCACCATAGATGACAATATCTATTATATCCATTGAGATTGTCAACTCCAACCCAATAAATAGTGCTTCATATTTTGCTTCATTGTTGGTACATGGCTCTATCAGTTGGTATGAGAACCTCAGCATACTTTTATCTAGCATGATAAAGATCAAACCAATCCCTGCTTTACCTAGTATAAATGTGCCTGGTTCTTTGCCTTTTCTGTCTGACGAAGCTCCATCAAAGTACATCTCTCAGTGTTGTGCACTGAGGAATTCTATTTGTAACACATGTTCATCTTGTAGTTCATTATTAAGAGGGGACCCATCTAAAAGGGGGTATGCAGCAAGTAAATCTACTAAAATCTGTCCTTTGATAGCACGAAGGAGAAAAAAATATCAAATTGCAACAAAATCATCGACCATCTTGGCAGACATCCAAAGAGTGTTGTTCGTATCATCCAATATTGCAACGAATTAACTTTTGAAATTAGAGTTACCTTATGAGAAAGCATATAATGCCTGAGCTTCTAGGTGGCGAAAATCAAAGCTAGACAATGCTTCTCAATAGGTAGATACATTATCTTTATCGATATTAGACGACAACTCAAGTAGTATAGTGCATTTTCTTTACCTTCATCTTAAACATGGGCTAAGAGGGCTCCAAGAGAGTCATCTAGGGCCGCAGTGTAAAGTATTAAAGGTTTTCTTGGGATAGGAGCTGCCAAAACAAGAGGTGTCATTAAGTATTTCTTAACGCCCTCAAAGGCCCATTGGTATTTCTCATCCAATATAAATTTGGCATCCTTTTTAATTAATGTCGAGAAGGTCTAACACCTACATGAGGGATTAGAAATGAAGCGTCTCAGATATGCCAACTTTCTTTGGAAGGAACGTAGTTGTTTTAAGGTTTTGAGAGGAGGCATTTCCAAGATAGCTTTAATCGTATTCGGGTTAACCTCAATTCCTTGATGATGGACAATGAATCTTAGAAATTTCCTAGAGGTAGCGCCAAAGGCACACTTTAAGGGGTAAGGTCATACTGTCATAATCATTTGAACACAATCCTCAAATCATACAAATGGTCTATTTTTTGTTTACTTTTCATGACCAAATCATCCACGTAGCATTCCACTTAGCTGTCAATGAGATCATCAAAAATCTTTATCATAGCTTGTTGGTACGTTGCTCTGACATTCTTTAGCCCGAATGGCATTACTATGCAGCACAAGATCCCGATCGGTGTTCTGAATGTTGTAAATGATGCATCTTCTGGGGCCATCTTGATTTGATTGTATCCTGACGATCCATCCATGAAGGAAAAAATGTCATGTGTCAAAGCAATATCCACCATGATTTCTAGTATTGGCAGTGGAAATTCATCCTTTTGACATGTTTTGTTTAAATCCCTGAAGTCGACACAAACACGGATTTGTTCATTTTTCTTCTTAACTAGCACAATGTTGGCTAACTACAAGGGGTATTTGACCAAAGAAAAATATGTTGAGATTTTCATACCTATTTTACACTGTTTTTTATGATATTGCACTTTAAAGAAAGATAATTTTGATGTTTTGTTACAGGTATGATGAATTATGGCCATTGGAGCAAAAAGATACATAAAGGAGTGAATTTGGAGTGAAAAGGACCAAAATGTGAAGATTTGAACTAGGGCGCCGACGGCGAGTCCAACGGCACCGACGGCGAGAATTTCCCGAGACTCTAGATTAAATAATTTAGAAGGCCCACCAACGGTGCCCTCTAGGCCACCGACGGTGAGATCAACGGTTATTTCCAATGATGCATTGAATGTGGACAATTTTTTGAGGGATGCTTAAGCAACTCTTGGATAAAACTCTTCCACATCTTTAAAAGAAGACTTTGGCCAAAAATGAGAAGGGAGAGGCTCAAGTGTTTGAGGAGTTAGATGGTTAGAACATCATCCAAGAGCCCCAGTAGTGTGTAGAGAGTCTAATTGTGAGGAATTCTTTGAGAGACTGTAAGAGTGGAGAAAAACTGAGAGACTGCTTCCTCCTTACCGCTTCAAAGAGGAATTTTGTGTGTNAGGTTAGAACATCATCCAAGAGCCCCAGTAGTGTGTAGAGAGTCTAATTGTGAGGAATTCTTTGAGAGACTGCAAGAGTGAAAAAAAGTGAGAGATTTCTTCCTCCTTACCGCTTTAAAGAGGAATTCTATGTGCTGTAAATAAATGAAGAGATTCAGAGGAACTTTGAGGAGTTTCCCTGGGGAGGAATTAGAGATAAGTGTTATTTACTTATTGTGGTTTGTATGACTTTGCTTTTATATATGAATTCTGAGTTTTGTTATGTCTTCCCCATGAGTTATGAGTAGCTTTTTTTGTCTTTCTCATTGTCTAAAGATTTGTGAAATGGTGATTTGAATTGGTTGAGCCATAAAAATGTTAAAGAAGTTGTGATTATCTTTTAACTTCGATCTTAATTTACTTTCAATTTGGGCAATTGATTTGTAAAAATATCGTTGAGTTTTACAACTAAAGTGAAGATTACATCCAAGATTCAAGGAGGTCAAAGCCCTTGGAAATTGGGTGCAAATAAATATAGTTTTACAACTAAGGTGAAGATTACATCCAAGATTTAGGGAGGTCAAAGTCCTTGAAAGTTAGTTGTGATGATATTTTAACTTCCTTTTTACTTTGATCTTAATTTACTTTCAATCTGTTACAACTAAAGTGAAGATTACATCCAAGATTCAGGGTGGTCAAAGCCCTTGGAAGTTGGGTTCAAATAAATAGAGAAATAAAATTATCGGGCGTAAAATTGGAGATTTTAGAGTGACATACTAAAATCCCTAATTCGGTCCTATCGTTTGGGTGCTGAAGTGTAGATGTTAGCCCTCAGGCGAGGGGAACGTGGGAGCATTGAAGTGAGAGCCGGTATCCTCCCAGCTTAGCCAAAGATTCAATAAACAAGTGTAGGATTAGTCAAAGTTCTTTATGTCTGGCCCAAAGGGTAAATAGTAGGTAAGCTCCTATTTGGCACAGTACAATTTGAACTGATTCAAGTTATTCATTCACTATAATTTCTTGACAAGGAGAATGATGCTTTCTTATATATTGAATTCCACATTAAAAACTTTATTAGTATAATTAGTTATGTAAGAGTTATTAAAATTACATAATCATTTCAATTTCCTATTGGTGACAGATAAGCAATTTGAAATTATATTGTTGTGATTAAGTATTGATTTTTTAAAATCTTAGTTCGTAGTTCTAATATTACTCCTTGTGGGATCGATATCTAGGACTCTATTAGAGCCCTATATTACTTGAGTGATACGTATACTTGCATTGATAAGTGTGACTTTACCATTATTGAATATTTTATATATACATCTTTATCGAATCTATAACCATTATTAAGTTCTAATCTACTCCCTGTGGGATAGATATCTAAGACTCCATTAGAGCCCTATATTACTTGAGTGATACGTATACTTGCGTTGATAAGTGTGAAATGGGATCAATATCTATGACTCCATTAGAGCCCATTATTACTTGAGCGATACGTATACTTGCGTTGATAAGTGTGACTTCTATATACATCTTTATCGAATCTATAATCGTTGTTAAGTTTTTGGTGTCGTTGCTGAGGAATTTTTAGCAGCGCTATTAAATATTTGTATTTTTAAGCATATACAAAGTTGCTGTCAAGTTTTTGGCGCTGTTGCTGGGGAGTAAACAAGGTCATAATTAAAGTAACAGACAAATTAGGACAATTAGAAAATTTTTACTTGAATTGCAACTTATTTTCATATTTAGTTAACTGTTTTTCTGTGTATTGATTTCAAACTGTTTGCATAAATTTGGACCTGAAAATCTTATACCCTACGATTCGGAATTAGAACGCACTATTAGAGAAATTAGAAGACTGAGAAGAGAACCTAGAAATTCTGATACAATGGAAAACAACGTGAACAATCAAGAAATAGAAAATGAACACCAACTTAGACCCCTACGAGATTATACAAATCCTACAACAGATGGAATTCACTTATCTATCCAAAATCTTTGTAGCTGCTAATTTATTTGAGCTTAAACCTGTTATTATCCAAATGGTACAAAACAATCAATTCGGAAGTACACCAAATGAAGATCCTAATTTACACCTCTCTATTTTTTTAGAACTGTGTGCTACCTTTAAATGTGACAGAGTTTCAAACGATGCTGTTAGACTTAGATATTTTCCTTTTTCACTTAAAGAAAAGGCTAAGATGTGGTTAAATTTGTTAGCACCTGTATCTATTAGAACTCNAATGAAATTGTTGCACTTAGCGAAGAGTGTAGTGCAATTATTCAGAAAAAGCTTCCTGAAAAGTTAAAAGATTCTGCTAGTTTCACTATACCGTGTGCTATCAGTGAAAAATTTTATGGAAGAGCTTTATGTGATTTGTAATTCAGCATTAATCTTATGCCTCTATCAATTTTCAAAAGATTAGGATTAGGAAAAGTCTCACCTACCTCTATAACTCTTTGGTTAGCGGATCATTCAGTTACATATCCTAAGGGAGTTATAGAAGATGTGTTAGTAAAAGTTGATAAATTTATCTTTCCTGTGAATTTCATTATTTTAGATAGAGGAAGATAAAGAAATACCTATCATTTTAGGGAGACCATTTTTAGCTTTGTTTTAGATATGGAGGAAGATAAGGAAATACCTATCATTTTAGGGAGACCATTTTTTGCTATTGTTTTAGATATGGAGGAAGATAAAGAAATACCTATCATTTTAGGGAGAGCATTTTTAACTACCTTATTTTAGATATGGAGAAAGATAAAAAAATACCTATCATTTTAGGGAGACCATTTTTAGCTACTCGAAAAGCTATGATAGATGTTCAAAAAGGAGAATTAACTATGAGAGTTAATGATCAAGAAGTGGCTTTTAACATTGCAAAATCTATGAAAATGATAGATGTTCAAAAAGGAGAATTAACTATGAGAGTTAACGATCAAGAAGTGACTTTTAAGTTTGTCAAATCTATGAAATACATTGTTGTTTAAAGAGATAATGAATGTTTTTGCATGGAAATTATTGAACATCTATTGGACAAGCATTTAAAGAACATTTTGAAGAGAAAGTATAAATTGAAGATAGTGATGAAGTTATTTTGGACGAAATAAAAAATAAAGAATTAGATTATGTTTAGGGAAGATTTGAGATGCTGGATATTATAAAAAATGCTGATAAGAATCTAGTTTCGTCAGTTATAAATCCACCAGAACTTGAATTGAAAATATTGCCTAACCACTTGAAGTAAGTGTTTCTAGGAGACTCATCTACATTACCTGTTATTATATCTTCAAAATTAATTGATTTGCAAGAGCAAAGTCTGTTGGATGCATTAAAAAGATATAAGAAAGCTTTTGGTTGTACCTTAGATATTAAGGGAATCAGTCCTTCAATCTGTATGCACAGAATTATATTAGATGAACAATATAAGCCAAGCAAAGACTGTTATATACATTGAAAAGATATAAGAAAGCTTTTGGTTGGGCCTTAGCTAATGACAAGAACAAAAATTGTTAGATACATTGAAAATATATAAGAAAGCTTTTGGTTGGACCTTAGTGGATATTAAAGAATCAGTCCTTCAATTTGTATGCACAAAATTATATTAGATGAACAATATAAACCAAGAGTTAATCCACAAAAGAGATTAAAGGTCCTTCGATCTGTATGCACAGAATTATACTAGATGAACAATATAAACCAAGAGTTGATCCAACCAATGATGAAAGAAGTATTTAAGAAGGAAATTTTGAAATTGTTAGACACTGGAATTATATATTCTATTTCAGATAGTGCTTGGGTAAATCTAATTTATTGTGTCNCCTTTGTATGAGACTTTAAATGCTATCAATAGACCCAATAATCCTTATTCAAACTATTATAACCCAGGTTGGAATAATTATCCAACTTTTAATTAGAATAACATTTCTTCTACAAATCAACAATGGGCGAACAACCCAGTGAACTCATTAGGAAATTCATCTAGCCAAGGAAATATTAATTATAGACCTTCTTATCCTCCAGGATTTAACAGTAACACTCAGATTAAGAAAAAGAAGCTGTCTATAGAAGAGATGATATTAAACATGGGTCAACAATTGCAGAATCAAGGGAATCAATTACAAATTCAAGGAAATCAGTTACAAAATCAAGGAAATGCTATTAAGAATATTGAAAATCAATTAGGGCATATCCCTAGTAACCGAACATTAGGAACTTTTCCTAGTACTATGGAACCAAATCCTAAAGATCAACNGTAGATGTTAGCCCTCAGGCGAGGGGAACGTGGGAGCATTGAAGTGAGAGCCGGTATCCTCCCAGCTTAGCCGAAGATTCAATAAACAAGCAAGGATTAGTCAAAGTTCTTTATGCCTGGCCCAAAGGGTAAATAATAGGTAAGCTCCTATTTGGCACAGTACAATTTGAACTGATTCACGTTATTCATTCACTATAATTTCTTGACAAGGAGAAGGATACTTTCTTATATATTGAATTTCACATTAAAAACTTTATTAGTATAATTAGTTATGTAAGAGTTATTAAAATTACATATTCATTTCAATTTCCTATTGGTGACAGATAAGTAATTTGAATTATATTGTTGTGATTAAGTATTGATTTTTTAAAATCTTAGTTCGTAGTTATAATATTACTCCTTGTGGGATCGATATCTAGGACTCTATTAGAGCCCTATATTACTTGAGCGATACATATACTTGCATTGATAAGTGTGACTTTACCATTATTGAATATTATATATATACACTTTATCGAATTTATAACCATTGTTAATTTTTTGGTGTCGTTGCTGAGGAATTTTTAGCAGCGCTATTAAATATTTGTATGTTTAAGCATATATAAAGTTGCTATCAAGTTTTTGGTGCCATTGTTGGGGAGTAAACAAGAATCATAATTAGAGTAACGTACAAATTAGGACTTATTAGAAAATTTTTTTACTTGAATTGCAACTTATTTTCATATTTAGTTAACTGTTTTTCTGTGTACTGATTTCAAACTGTTTGCATAAATTTGGACCTGAAAATCTTATACCCTATGATTCGGAATTAGAACGCACTATTATAGAAATTAGAAGACTGAGAAGAGAACCTAGAAATTCTGATACAATGGAAAATAACGTGAACAATCAAGAAATAGAAAATGAACATCAACTTAGACCCCTACGAGATTATACAAATCCTACAGCAGATGGAATTCACATATCTATCCAAAATCTTGATGTAGCTGCTAATTCATTTGAGCTTAAACTACAACAGATGAAATTCACTTATCTATCCAAAATCTTGATGTAGCTTCTAATTCATTTGAGCTTAAATTTGAAATTCACTTATCTATCCAAAATCCTGATGTAGCTGCTAATTCATTTAAGCTTAAACCTAATCCAAATGGTACAAAACAATCAATTCAGAGGCACACCAAATGAAGATCCTAATTTACACCTCGCTCCAAATGGTACAAAACAATCAATTCGGAGGTACACCAAATGAAGATCCTAATTTACACCTCTCTATTTTTTTAGAACTGTGTGCTACCTTTAAATATGACAGAGTTTCAAACGATGCTGTTAGACTCAAACTTTTTCCTTTTTCACTTAAGGATAAGGCTGAGATGTGGTTAAATTTGTTAGCACCTGGTTCTATTAGAACTTGGGGAGAACTTTCACAGAAATTTCTATCCAAATATTTCCCTCCATCCAAAACTGTTAAACTTAGAAATGATATAACATCGTTGTGTCAGATTGATGGAGAGTCGATATATGAAGCTTGGGAGAGATTTAAAGATCTTCTTAGGAAGTGCCCTCATCATTCGTTACCAGATTGGTTGATAATTCAAACTTTTTATAATGGATTAGTGGGATCACTTAGATCGATTATAGATTCTGCGGCTGGTGGTTCTTTAATGTCAAAACCTTTTCATGAGGTTTATTCTTTAAAAGAAAAGANCAAGAAAAGACAACATTTACTAGTCCTTTTGGAACTTTTACTTTTTGAAGAATGCCTTTCGGATTATGTAATACACCTGCAACATTCCAAAGATGTATGATGCCTATATTTAGTAAGTTAATTGATGATGGATTGGAAGTATTTGGATGATTTCTCTGTATTTGGAACATCATTTGACGCATACTTAAATTACCTTGAAAAAGTTTTAGTCCAAAGATGTATGATGTCTATATTTAGTAAGTTAATTGATGATGGATTAGAAGTGTTTATGGATTTCTAATATTTAGTAAGTTAATTGATGATGGATTGGAAGTCTTTATGGATGATTTCTCTATATTTGGAATGTTAATTGATGATGGATTGGAAGTATTAATGGATGATTTCTCTGTATTTGGAACATCATTTGACAGCTTAAATTATCTTGAAAAAGTTTTGGAGTTATGTGAAAGAACTAATTTAGTTCTAAATTGGTAGAAATGTCAATTTATGATTGCAGGAGGAATTGTGTTAATGCATAAAATTTTGGAAAAATGGTATGGAAGCAGACCCTACAAAAATTCAAGTTATAACTAAACTAACACCTACTACTAATATAAGAGAGGTTAGGAGTTTTCTTGGAAATGTTGGTTTTACAGAAGTTTTATTAAAGATATTTTAAAAATTACTAAACCTTTATGCCAACTTTTAGAAAAGGAGAAGAAATTTGAATTTACTGAAAACTGTTTAAATGCCTCTGAGTTACTAAAGAAAAAATTAATCACAGCCCCTATTATAGTTTCACCAAATATGCCTTTGAGTTATTAAAGGAAAAATTAATCACAACCCCTATTATAGTTTCACCTAACTAAAGCCTTTGAGTAATTAAAGAAAAAATTAATCACAGCCCCTATTATAGTTTCACATAACTGGGAACATTTGAACTGATGTGTGATGCTAGTGATTATGTTATTGGAGCTGTTCTTGGACAAAGGTATGAAAAGATTATTTTGAACTGATGTGTGATGTTAGTGATTATGCTATTGGAGCTGTTCTTGGACAAAGGTATGAAATTGAACTGATGTGTGATGCTAGTGATTATGCTATTGGAGCTGTTTTTGGACAAAGGTATGAAAATATTTGTAAAGTTATATGCTACGCTAGTAAAACTACGTTTCAAAGTGGATTGTAGCACAAGCTTTACCTCGTTGCGACACTAAAAGTATTTCAAAATTTTTAATGAAAAATATTTTCATTAGATACAGAATGCCGAGAATGATCATCACTAACGGAGGATCCCATTTTGGGAATAAATACATTCAGAGATTGGCAGAAGAGTTTAGTATTATTCATAAAATCTCTACTTCCTATCACCCTCAAACCAGTGGGTTAGCTGAAGTTTCTAATAGAGAGATTAAACAAATACTTGAAAAGATTGTAAACCCTAGTAGAGTAGATTGGTCCGCTAGACTGGATATCGCATTATGGGCTTACAGGACAGTTATAAAACTCCTATTGGAATGACTCCTTACAGGCTAATTTTTGGAAAGACTTGTCACTTACTAGTAGAATTGAAGCATAAAGCATATTGGGCGATTAAAGAATTCAATTATAATTTGAAAGATGCTGGTGAGAAGAGATTGTTACAGTTGAATGAATTGGAAGAATTAAGAAATGAATCTTATGATAATGACAAAATTTATAATGAAAAACTAAAGTTTTGGCATGATCAGAAGATTAACCAGAAGAAATTTGAACAAGGACAAGAAGTTTTGCTTTATAATACAAGGCTGAAGTTATTCCCTGGGAAATTGAACTCTCATTGGTTAGGACCCCTTACTGTGACACAAGTTTATACTTACAGAGCTGTTGAAATTGAATATCAAAAGACTAGAAATAGATTTAAAGTAAATGGACTCCNTTGGGCAATTAAAGAATTCAATTATAATTTGAAAGATGCTGGTGAGAAGAGATTGTTACAGTTGAATGAATTAGAAGAATTAAGAAATGAGTCTTATGATAATGACAAAATTTATAAAGAGAAACTAAAGTTATGGCATGATCAGAAGTTTAACCAGAAGGACTTTGAACAAGGAAAAGAAGTTTTGCTTTATAATACAAGGCTGAAGTTATTCCCTGGGAAATTGAACTCTCGTTGGTTAGGACCCCTTACTGTGACACAAGTTTATACTTACAGAGCTGTTGAAATTGAAGATCAAAAGACTGGAAATAGATTTAAAGTAAATGGACTCCGATTAAAATCATATTTTTAGGGTAAAAGACCAAATTTTAAAGAGGTTTTAATGATCAGTCAACCTGAATAATAGCTGAATAAGGCGGGGCTGACGACGTTAAACCAAGCGCTTTATGGGAGGCAACCCATAGTTATCTTTATTTTTATTGAATTATAGAAGTTTTATTTAAAATTATCGTTATTTTGTGGGAGTATTGAACTCTACTACTCTTATTTACCCTTGAATCATCATAAAAATTGGATCCATAGAAAAAAATTGGAACGCATTCGGACTAGAGCAAAACTGTGCAATTTTAGCCTTAGGCGCCATCGACGCCGCCGACGACGCCATCTACGCCGCCGACGGTGAGTTTTTCCTGAGAGTCCAGGCAATTAAATTCTAAAGGCTCGCCGACGGCGCACTTGACGCTGTGGATGGCGAGATCGGCGGGATGGCGGTTTCTGGAGTTTAAATGGACGGTTTTTAGCAGTTTTAGGTGGTAGTTACTCCTTTTAAACTTCCAAATTTGATTCCTAAGTTCATATTTCCCCAAAAAAATAAAGTGAAACTCCACCAAATTCACCCATATGCGCGTCGAATTTCCCTGAAAACCATAGAATGCGAGTGTTCAACCAGAGAAAGTTCATTAGTGCGAAAGCGCAACGAATCTTCAACAAGGTACTGACGAAGAAAAGAATAATCAAGGAACGAGAATTCATAAATCGAGGATTGAACAATCCATCGATGACAATTGAAGAGATAATTGTGCGGAAAAGATGGGAAGTGTTGTGTGCTACACTACAACCGACGTAGTTGTTCATGTGGTGAAGGAATTTTATGCTAATTTATATGGAATCAACCATGGAGTCGTCTGTGTGCAAGGTAGATGGATAACTTTTACTCCTGAACGGATCCATGAATTATATATGATCAAGAACGTTCCTGTCTACCAGTATTCTAACTTCGTTCCAACAAGAAACCTGATGAATGAAATTTACCAATATTTAATGGATGAAACTGAAGACTGGGAAATGAGAGAAAACAGGTTTGTTAGTTTTTCTGTGACACTGCTAAACCCTATTTTAAAACACTGGCACTTCTTCATTTCTGCAAAACTGTTACGGACTATGAGGATCGATAAAGTTTCTAAGGAAAGTGTTATTCTGAATTACTGCATCCAAAAGGGACTGTCGATCGATATTGGATCTATAATTTTGAAGTCTGTTTTGGGCCTGATCATTCATGGATCAACTTATGGGCTTGGACATCCTTCCAAAATTTTCTTACTTTGTAGTCAGTTCCAAGTATCTTATGAGAATTGGGAAAAGTTACTTCTACCTTAGAAACCTTTGGACCCAACTGAGAGATTTCTAACCAATGAAGATGAAAATGATATGACTATTATGGTGGATCAATCATCTCAGAATTCACTACCTATTCAACCTTTAGTTCCGGACAAAACACTAGTGATCTTGTGTAGAATCAAGAAATTTGAGAAGGAGGTACAAAATGTTAGGAATGCAATTAATAATATCTTTGATTTCTTCGATCATCTAGACTGGAGGATAAAAGAATAATTTGCTTACTTTGANGGATATACTGGTTACCATCAAATTCCTATTGCTTCTGAGGATCAAGAAAAGACAACATTTACTAGTCCTTTTTGGAACTTTTACTTTTTGAAGAATGCCTTTCGGATTATGTAATGCACCTGCAACATTCCAAAGATGTATAATGCCTATATTTAGTAAGTTAATTGATGATGGATTGGAAGTATTTATGGATGATTTCTCTGTATTTGGGACATCATTTGACGCATGCTTAAATTATCTTGAAAAAGTTTTGGAGTTATGCGAAAGAACTAATTTAGTTCTAAATTGGGAGAAATGTCAATTTATGGTTGTAGGAGGAATTGTGCTAGTGCATAAAATTTTGAAAAATGGTATGGAAGCAAACCCTGCAAAAATTCAAGTTATATCTAAAATAACACCTACTACTAATATAAGAGAGGTTAGGAGTTTTCTTGGAAATGTTGGTTTTTACAGACATTTTATCAAAAATTACTAAACCTTTATGCCAACTTTTAGAAAAGGAGAAGAAATTTGAATTCACTGAAAACTGTTTAAATGCCTTTGAGTTACTAAAGAAAAAATTAATCACAGCCCCTATTATAGTTTCACCTAATTGGGAGAAACCATTTGAACTGATGTGCGATGCTAGTGATTATGCTATTGGAGCTGTTTTTGGACAAAGGTATGAAAACATTTTTAAAGTTATATACTACGATAGTAAAACTACGTTTCAAAGTGGATTGTAGCACAAGCTTTACCTCGTTGTGACACTAAAAGTGTTTCAAAATTTTTAATAAAAAATATTTTCATTAGATACAGAATGCCGAGAATGATCATTACTGACGGAGGATCCCATTTTAGGAATAAATACATTCAGAGATTGGCAGAAGAGTTTAGTATTATTCATAGAATCTCTACTGTCTATCACCCTCAAACCAGTGGGTTAGCTGAAGTTTCTAATAGAGAGATTAAATAAATACTTGAAA
>JXCR01115262.1:0-31866 GCA_002079205.1 Phalaenopsis hybrid cultivar | reverse complement strand
CTATGTGTGTAATTTGGTTTGAACTTTATGTTTGCTTTGCTTTAGAATTTTGGTTTTAAATCTCTGTATAGTTGAGACTGAGCATAGGATGTTTGCTTTCAGCGTTTTGAGTGTTGTGGTTTAGATTACGATGTTGAATTGATGTATTAAGGTTGAGATAATACCAAACTTAGGTGTGTTGTGTAACATATATTGTAACCTAATTGTGATGTTTTGTGTTGTGAATGTTTATTTGTGTTAGTACATCATTTAATCACTTAAAAATTTGTGATGTTTTGTGTTGTGAATGTTTATTTGTGTTAGTACATCATTTAATCACTTAAAATTTATGTCTAGAATGACTAAACGGATTTGTGTTGTGAAAGTTTATTTGTGATAAGTACATCATTTAATCACTTAAAATTATGTCTATACTGATTAAACAGATGTCATTAAGGCTTGAAATTGATCGAAATTACAAAAATTCAAAAATTGAACCAATTCAATAGAGCTCGCCGATAGTGCCCTTGAAGCCGCCGACGGTGGACTTTTCCGGAGACTTAGGATATTAATTCTATAGAGCTCGCTGACGGTGCTAAAGTCCTACTAACGGTGAGATCCCAAAAAAACACCTTTAATCGTGATTTTGACCAGTTAACCGCCACTATTCATCATCCCCTTCCTCTAAAGAATAAAATTTTTTACCTAGGGCTTGAGAGATCTTGGATTTGAGGGCAATTTCAAGGCATTTAGACACAGGATTTTATCATCTCTTGGTAAGAGCTTCACCCCAAACAAAAAATATTTGATTTTCACCATGAATTTCTTCCACTTTGAGAAGATCCAAAAAATTTGAGAATATGAAGAACATATTGGGAAGAAATTCATGGAATTTAGTTTTGAACTCTTAGAATCACTCTTGGAAGCCATTATTTGCATATTTGAAGTATATTTTGGAATTTTTCTATAATTTTGATTAGATTGAAAAGGGTCCACGACAAAAGAGGTGACTTGAGTTTGACGAGTCCGGGAGGAGAAATTGAATGAGTTACTACTGAGTGAAGGTGGGAAAACTTCTGTTACACCACCAATAAGGCTGCTGCAAATATTGTAAAAGAGTTTTATGTTAATGTGTTCTATTTTGGGGATGGAACTGTTTAAGTGCGGGGATTTTCTATTGAATTTAGTACCGCCCGCATTAACTCCTTTTACGAAGTCCCAGACTCCTATAGCTGACATTATGAAACCTTCTGTACAATGGAAGGCATGTTGAATGATGTAATCAAATTTCTCACTAATGGGAAAGGAACATGGAAGTTAAAACAATGAGAACGGGTAAATTTTTCTGCTTCCATGTTAAATTCCACATCTAATGCGTGACAATTTCATTTCCTCTACTCTGTTACCAACCTATCACCATAGTGAGGTAACTAGAGATAGAGTTATTCTATGGAAGATAAAGCAGCGAGAACGAGTAAATTTTGTTGCTTCCATGTTGAATGCCACCTCTAAGGCGTGACACTATTTCATTTTCCTACTCTGTTACCGACCTATCACCATAGTGAGGTAACAAGAGATAGAGCTATTCTGAATTTTCTCAGAATAATAGAAATATAAATGTGGGGAGAATCATTTTTAAGAATATATTGACTACGACAATGAGAATCATTTTTAAGAATATATTGACCATGACAAGGAGTGAAACAAGTGGAGGTCTAGGACATCTTGACCTTATTTATGCACTGTGCCAACTTTCTAGAGTGGAAGCTGGAGATGATTAGGAATGGGTTTACCCTATGAAACCCATTAGTAAAGCTAATTTAAAGACATATGCATTCCACAAAAAATGGAGAACTGGGAGTGGGAGTCAAGAACCTTCTACTAGCAGAGATATCCCCTCTACTAGTTATGACCTTCCTCCTTCTAGTTCCCCTACCCAAACCGATTTAATGAATGAGTTGACCTTGCAACAAAAGAGTATAGAGTTAATAAAAGAAAGAATTAGAGGATTAGAACGTCCACGATTATGATAGTGAGTACCTACAGAGGCATTCTGACTTTGAGATAGCTTACTACGAAGCTCAGGCCCGACACTATAGAGGTGAGCCTGATGTTACTTTTTCTGAGTGCCCTCGATATACTCAGTATCAGCCCAATCTACCTGCTGACCAAAGAGACAAAGACATAGTTTGAGATTTTGATATTTGATAGTATTTGATGTAATTTCACTTTTATTTTTGTAATTTTTGTAATATAAATAGATATTTGTGTTTGTACTTTCATTTTTACTGTTATGTTGTAATTGGATAATTTTAATTATTGTTATAATTGCTGGTGTGGTAGTTGAAATTTGTTAAATTGTAATGTGATGTGATTTTAATTTTTGCATTTTAAGTGTAATTTTTTTGTTTAGTATTGTGGATGTGTTAGTGAAATATTGTGTTTGTATAATGTTTAGTTTTGTACTTATTTCAAAATTTCATTACCTAGTAAATTCTCTAATGATTTATATGTATAGAACTTCTAATGTTACAGACCAGGTGAAGTAGAAATTTTGAGGACTACAAAAATTTTAGGATGATGAAAATGCCTAAAATACTGAGGTATGATTTATATTTAGAATTTTTCTTTCCAGCTATATCATTTCATATTGAAAAATTTAAGTTTGGGAGAGGGAAGAAAAAGATTAACTATTAGATGTTCTCAATTTAAATATTTTTAAAGATTATTAATATGATTTTATGTAGTGAATTTAATTCAGGTAACTATATTTTGTAGATATTTAAATATTATGGTAGATTTAAATGAATATTTTTGTAATGAAAATTAATTTTGTAGATTAAGATACTTAGTATAAGAGAATATGACTATAGTTAACTATTTAAAGTAAAGGAAACTATATTTTGAAGTGTTAAGAATCTGGAAATTCATTTGAGAAGAAAAGATTGGAGCTCAATGATGTAAAAGCTATGAAATATTTATAAGGTAAAGGAATGCTTTGAGTTTCAAATTTAGGGAAAGAAGGGTGATGTTCAAAATCATTAAAGACTATCCAGATATAATAATTCTCACTTGAAAAAGGAAAAAGAAAGGATTGACAATAATCCCTGAAAAGAAAAGAGAAATATATAGGATTGAAAGCGATCCAAATGAAAAAGAGAAAAGAAAAGAAAGAAAAAAAATATGAAAGTGAGGAGAAGCTTAAGAAGATGCCTAATAAAAAATTGGCTTCATTGGACCTACCTATAGGGAAAACCTAAATACATTCCTGAACTTCTATTTATGGATTAGATCTTTTACTGGTAGTGTTCTCATGAAGTTCCTATCATTTGAATATTCTAAGTGGCTTAATATTACAACATACACTCATTCTTGAAATGAATATAAGACTAGAACTCTTAAACTTGATGACTGGATAATCTTGTAGCTACAGAGTTAATTTAATTACTTGAATTTTTCTGAAAATCTCACTATGATATTTATTTAAATCAAACATATAATATTTTTGAATTAAAACTTTACAAAAATAGATGAACTTTTATGTAGTACTAAAATTACTTGAGACAAGTAATAGTTAAGTTTGGGGGATTTTAACCAAAGTTTTATATAGTACTAAAATTACTTGAGGACAAGTAATAGTTAAGTTTTGGGGATTTTGACCAAATATGTAGTACTAAAATTACTTGAGGACAAGTAATAGTTATGTTTGGGGGATTTTGACCAAAGAATTTAAATCAAACTTATAGTATTTTTGAATTAAAACTTTACTACAATAGATCATAATTTTTATGAATCAAACTTATAGTATTTCTGAATTAAAACTTTACTACAATAGATCATAACTTTTATATATCTTAAATCAAACTTATAGTATTTTTGAATTAAAACTTTATTACAATAGATCATAACTTTTATGTAGAACTAAAATTACTTGAGGACAAGTAATAGTTAAGTTTGGGGGATTTTGACCAAAGAAAAATATGTTGAGATTTTCATACCTATTTTATACTTTTTTTGTGGGGGATTTTGACCAAAGGAAAATATGTTGAGATTTTCATACCTATTTTACACTATTTTTGATGATGTTGCACTTTAAAGAAAGGTGTTTTTGATGTTTTGTTGCAGGTATGATGAATTATGGTCATTTGAGCAAAAAGATGCAAAAAGGAGCAAATTTTGAGCGAAAAAGACCAAAATGTGAAGATTTGAACTAGGGCACCGAAGGCAAGCCCAACGACGCTGACAGTGAGAATTTTCCGAGACTCCAGATTAAATAATTTAGAAGGACCGATGACGGCACCCTCGAGGCCGCCGACGGTGAGATCGGCAATTCTTTCCAAAGATGCAATTAATGTGGACGATTTTTGGAGGGATGCTCAGGCAACTCTTGGAAAAACTCTTCCACATATTCAAAAGAAGACTTTGGCCAAAAATGAGAAGAGAGAGGCTCAAGAGTTCGAGGAGTTGGAAGGTTAGAACAGTGTCCAAGAGCCCCAGTAGTGTGTAGAGAGTCTAATTGTGAGGAATTCTTCGAGGGATTGTAAGAGTGAAGGGAAAGTGAGAGATTTATTCCTCCTTGCCGCTTCAAAGAGGAATTCTATGTGCTGTAAATAAAGGAAGAGATTCAGAGGAAGTTCGAGGAGGTTGCTTGGGGAGGAATTAGAGATAAGTGTTATTTACTTGTTGTGGTTTGTATGACTTTGCTTTTATATATGAATTTCAAGTTTGGTTGTGTCTTCCCCATGAGTTCTGAATAGTTTTCTCTGTCTTTCTCATTGTCTTAAGATTTGTGAAATGGTGATTTGAATTGGTTGAGCCATAAAAATGTTAAAGAAGTCGTGATGATCTTTTCACTTTGATCTTAATTTACTTTCAATCTGGCCAATTGATTTGTTGAAATATGTTGAGTTTTACAACTAAAGTGAAGATTACATACAAGATTCAGGGAGGTCAAAGCCCTTGGAGGTTGGGTGCAAATAAATAGGGAAATAAAATTATCGGGCGTACAATTGGAGATTTTAGAGTGACAGACTAAAATCCCCAATTTAGTCCTATTGTTTGGGTGTTGAAGTGTAGATGTTAGTCCTCAGACGAGGGGAACATGGGAGCTCTGAAGTGAGAGTTAGTATCCTCCCAGCCTTGTTGCAGATTCAGTAAACAAGTGTAGGATTAGTCAAAGTTCTTTATGCCTGGACCAAAGGGTAAAGAATAGGTATGCTTCTATTTGGCACAATACAATTTGAACTGATTCACTTTATTCATTCACTATAATTTCTTGACAAGGAAAAGGATGCTTTCTTATATATTGAATTTCACATTAAAAAATTTATTAGTATAATTAGTTATTTAAGAGTTATTAAAATTACATATTCATTTCAATTGCCTATTAGTCACAGATAAGCAATTTAAATTATATTACTGTGATTAAGTATTGATTTTCTAAAATCTTAGTTCATAGTTCTAATATTACTCCCTATGGGATCGATATCTAGGACTCCATGGAAGCCCCTATATTACTTGAGCGATATGTATACTTGCGTTGATAAGTGTGACTTTACAAATATTGAAACTTATATTACTTGAGCGATACGTATACTTGCGTTGATAAGTGTAACTTTACAATTATTGAATATTTTATACATCCATCTTTATCGAATCCATTACTTGAGCGATACATATACTTGCGTTGATAAGTGTGACTTTACAATTATTGAATATTTAATCTACTTGAGCGATACGTATACTTGCGTTGATAAGTGTGACTTTACAATTATTGAATATTTATTTCGTCCATATTTATCTTATATTTTGAGCGATACGTATACTTGCGTTGATAAGTGTGACTTTACCATTATTGAATATTATATATAAATCTTTATGGAATCTATAACCGTTGTTAAGTTTTTGGTGCCGTTGCCGAGGAATTAAATCTTTTAGCAGCAGTATTAAATACTTGTATTTTTAAGCATATATAAAGTGAGTGTCAGTATTACTCTTCTCTTACAAAGTTAGCGTTTATTAATTTCTTCACCTCAGCAATGACTTGCTGCTCTATTTTAAGGCACACTCTTCTTGGAGCTTGTTTTACTGGGGTCATATCCTTATCCACCTTGAGTTTATGAACTGCAACCTTTGCTTACAATTTTGAAATTTCATCATAACTCCATGTGAAGCAATCTTTGAATTCTATTAACAGTTTGATCAACTCTAAAGATTCTTCATTGTTGAATAGAGAACTCATAAATGTAGGTTGGGGCTGCTCTTCTATGTTGAAGTTAATTTCCTTCAATTCATAGACAATTGACTTGATTTCTTCCTCAAATTCTAGCGGAGCATCCTCTTTAGCTGATCAGTAGAGTCATCTTCACATCAAGGCAATCATCTTCCAATTCACTAGTAACAGTCATGTGAAATTATGAATCATTGACTGATCTGACTGTACCAAATATGAAACCCTCTTTCGAGTTGGGAGTTTAACTTTAACATCCCACAATTTTTCAAAAAGTTGTAATTTATCTTTTGGCATTTGTTTTGGCAAATGTCGCTATTGAATTAACTTTTGTACACAAGGTGAAAAGTTACTAAAAGGCAATTCCATTAATTCATTAGGATCCTCATCCAAATTTACATGATTTTTAAGATTAGTAAAAGTAGAAGCACGATAAGACTTAATTGGCTTTGAAACAGTGCTACAGACCACCTTGACCTCTAAACTCTCGACATTTTGAGGGAGAATCAGAGTAAGGGTCATGGTGTTCACATAGTGGTTTATCCGATCATAAATGACATAATATTTGCTTCTTTTTGTATCTTCTAAGGATATCTCGTACTGTGGTTTCTTCTATTTTGTCATCATTATTTCATCTTCAAAACTTTCTTCATCATCAATGTTGATGGTCAGTCTAGCCCGTTCAACAATTAAATTGGTTCTTGCTCGCCCAAGTCCCCGGCCTTGACCTCAGGAGCGCAAACCAAAGAACTCCTACCATATTGTTACAAAAGAGTGGTGGAAGATCACTGAAGCGGAGCTGAATGGCCTTGCCATGTAATTCTTCTGAATCTTCATCTTTACTGGTCATAATTTCACGAGAAAAGAAAGTTTTCTTTGGAGGTGCATAGTAGGCGACATCTTCATGAATGCCAACTTCATGAACTGAAAATGGTTGTAAATCTCCCTTGATGCAATGTTCTTGTCCATCCTTGTAGTACTTAATGCACTGGTGTAGAGATGACAGAACCATGTTGTGTTCGTAAATCCATGGTCGACCAAGTAGAGCATTGAAAGAGGCCTTGACTTTAATGATATGGAGTTTAGCGGTTGTTACTAACTCTCCAACTTTCATAAGCAATTTAATTGAACCCAAGGCTCTCTGTCCCTTTTGGTTGAATCCCCTTAACATCATTTTATAGGTCGTAAGCTCCTGAGCTTCAATGTACAAATAGGCTAAGGTCCGTAGACTCATCAATTTGAGAGATGCTCCAAGATCCACTAAAACTCTGGACAACACAAATTTGTCAATGTTAATGAAGATATAGAGTGGACGATTATGGTCAATAATGTCGAGCAACAAGTCTTCATCTGTGAAGATTATCCCAAACTGTTCTTTCAACGAGCAAACTTTATCCAAGGATGTTTTGGCCAACTGAGCTAAGAAAATCTCTGGGTCAAGTAAAGTGGTAACTAGAGATTCTCTCATCTCCTATGATAGGATTAGAGAGTCATAGATGCTTAATCTGGCCGACAACTTCCTAATGTGAGCTAACACATTGTAATCCACTTTGTATGATTCTCCAATTTTCTCTTGGGCATGTGGTTCTTCCATTGGTAGAGGTGGAGGTAGCTCCTCTCGAGTTACTATTTGCTTTCCTTTATTCGTCGGAGCTGTTCTCAGGGGTAATATTTTCCCGCTCTTTAAGCTTACTTATGTAATTTCTTCTTCTTAAAATGCCATTATCGAATCTTCCAGTGTTTCTTCCTCATCAAAAAGATCTAAGTTGATGGTAAGTGGTGCACCGTGGCACTCGAGGATTGGTTCCTCACTCTCAGCATTAGCGTAAGCAGTATTGTCAACGTCTTCTTTAATCTTGCTAATAAGTTCATCAAAATTAAGTATGATTTGTGGATTGATTTGGAAATTCAGAGTGAAGCTAGATTGGTCATAATTGATTACGTTATCACTAGAAACAGTTAGAATGTAGCAAAAATCATATCATTATATTCATAATACCCCGTAGGGACAAAAGGATAACCATACAAGTTCAGGGGTTTAAGGATTTTCTTCTACGAATCCGAAATAACTAATTTAGCAGAGGCAAGCCCTATTCTAACCCTCGTGCTACCAGTTTTTTTGGTGGTGCTCTTCTTCTTCTTCTTTGATGGTGACAGAGCTTTTAGCATAATCTTCATCTCAGGCTTGGCAGGCTGAAGACTCCGAATGGAGGCTTGTGCTGAGGCATTCTTAATCTGGTTCAGTACACTTTAGCTTATTCCAAGTTGTACTCCATCCATCTTTTCCAGTATATGGGTCAATCAGAGAGACTAGCTTAGCTGAAATCACATTTATAGAACCTTTTTTAGATTCTTTTAAATATTCTTTCAGGATCGATATTTTTCCTTCCTTAAGATTTCTCTCGAGCTAATCCTTGAAGATGAAAAAATCCTCTATAATGTGTCCAAGCAATCTGTGATACAGGCAATAATTTGGTTGATTCTTCTTATCGACCTCTTCAGGTTTCTTTGGATCTGATAATTTGAACTCAGGCTTCTTCATCAGACTTCTAAACATTTTGGGCATAGCTTCATCTTTAAAGGAATACACTGCTTTTCTATGTTCCGCAATGTACATTTTCTTATTCTCTATTTGGTATGATCCTCCTTGAGGCAGTTGCCCGCTAGATTGGCCATACTAATATATCTATTGTTGAGAATGGTGCAATGACGATTGACAAGAATTCTCTGAATGTATCTTCATTGGTTGTTTTCCTTTATCGACCGTTGCCACTGTTCTGGACTTCTTTTCAAATACTTTGGTCATTCTGAACTTCTCAACCTTCTCATAAGAATCCATATGTTTGCCTTCTTCTTGAAGATTGTTGGCTTTGTTGAGTAGCTTCTCGAAGGATTTAATGGTGAGTCCCTTGAGCATGAAAGCTACTAGCCCATGAATGCTTTTGAGTATGATCTCAATCGCATGATGTTCCTAAAGCTGAGGTTCACATTTCATGCTAAGGTTTCTCCACCACAAAATATAGTCCACTAAAGTCTTGTTGGGCTTCTGATTTTGTACTACGAGATCTCCAATAGACACATGATGTTGCGCTTTGGTAATCTCTTCACAAACAATTGTTCTAACTTGATGAATGTCTTGACTGATCCGTTGGGTAGTTCGACATACCAATTAAAGGCGATCCCTGATAAGCTGAAAATGGGCTACATGCTCTTTGGGATTTCCGGTCCTGTCAAATATATTAAAGTTTGGCGACACAAAACCTTTAGGGTAAGGTATGGCATCAAATTCCTCCAGGTAAGGTCTACCCTTCAAAATCAATGCACCACCCTTAGATTAAGCTAAGGCCTCCTGAACTTGCTTGAACATTTGCTTAAAATACTTATCTAATATAACATTTGATGGCGAATCCTTCTTTTGTTGATCATTTATATTTGCTGAGGCAACTTCCCTCCTTTCATCTGTGATATGTATAATCTTCGGTTGGTTGACTTCTAGAGAAGCTTATTGTGATGGTTGAGACTGTCCTTGAGCTGTGGCCATGGCGGTCATGTCAGCAGCCATCTCTTCCATTCTTTTCTTCGTTTGGCTGATTTGCTCATCCCTTAGAAAAATAGCCCTACGAAGCTCATCTATGGCGTTCTCTTCGATCAGAGGTTAAGCATTGCACACAAATGCAGTGGCTCTGGACTCGATGGCATGGATATCCATGAAATCTTTCTTGACTTAATCACTGAAGACAAAATCTTCATCATCATCGTTGAAGGAAACTCCATGTTCATAAACTAACTCAAAAATCTGAACCCTGAGCTTTTTGACCTTTCCTTCAATTATTTTATTCTTGTGTCATCCTGAAATCTGGAGGACTTTGCTGAACATCCTCTACTTGCTCATCCATCTTGCTTGCAATTGCTGCGATAATGTTAGATACTTCGGACCCTTGCTTTATTCCATGATCCTGCCATGTGGGCTTACTGGACCGTATCTGTACGATAAACTTGGGTACCCATACCTTTTTATTTGACGGTGATGAGTGTCTCAGAAGAAACACGGCATGTCAAAGAGAAGTATTCTCCCCATGGTGCAGACTAGATACAAAACTGGGTGACATCTTTGTCTTTCCCTTGGAACTTTAAGAACATCCTTGTGAATGGTATTTGGTAGAATTCTTGGACCCAGACACGGCTTAACTGGTTGACATCCTACAAGTCTAGTGGCAGTAGAATTGGTAGTAACAATGGTGGCATCAAATTTGCTTCCAAGTAGAACTAGACGGGAATGCGAGCAGGCAAAGCTTCAATTGATTTTTAAGATTATCTGGTAGCCTTAAAATTTCTTTCTTCATGTGAGGGGATACTGCACACCCCACTCATTTGAGTATCTCGCCAACTGAACAACCTTTATTGTAGCTAGTCTATAAAAAACTAAACTGACTCGAGTGATATGAGCAGGCTTCTTCCTCTCCCTACCATGTCTATGAGGTGATGGTAAAGTAGCAGCGATCTTCTGGATACTTTCGTACCCATTAGTATCCATTAAGGGATGAAACTTACTCCCTTGCAAAAGCGGATAGGTCTCCGGTAATCCTGACTCCTCATGGTGATGAATTTCATCAATAGGTACTTCCTTGGAAATCTGGGCATCTGTAGCCCTCCAAACCTTCGGCAGTGGTTTCTCCTTTGGGTTCGGGTTAACGGTGCAGCCCTCAAACTTGATCCAATTTTAGATACTCACAGCGGGACAACAAATCCTTTGGTCAAGTTTTCAACAATCATAACTTCTTTTCTCTTAGTAGAAATGGGAACAACATGCTTAGTAGGTGCCATGGTTGCAGTAGTCTTGACTTTCTTATAAGAAGGGAAATCCTGAGGGCAATTCAGGATTAACTCGAAAGACGGTTCCTGAACCTCTGGAGTGGTGACCTTCATTACAACGAATGGGGATTTCCTGAGAACGACCTCAAGATCTTTAAATCCTACTCTAAACTTGATGGTGGGAGAGACATTGCGGGCACTGCGGCTCGTCGGCAGGTTGTAGGAAAAAGTGAACGTTGGTAACGCCATTACAACAGCTTCAAAAATAAAGCTCTTGGGTTAGCTATTTTTCCAATACTTCGTAATCTTAGTGCAAGCACTAAAATTAACATAGCTCGATTTGTAGACCGAGTAAGTTTTTATTTAATTTGTGGAGATTTTAAGATTTTAGTAAAAATATTTTGAAAGTAGAAAGATTTAATTAGTATAAGGAAAATCAAAGAGCAAGCGCAGCACGACACAATCTTATTAATTTTGCAAAATAGCAAATAAAACTCAAAAGGGAAAAGGTGAAGTTCAGAACCCAGTGCGAGACCGACTTTATAAAGCATAACGCTCAGGCAGAACTAGTCCACCAAAACACCTATTGTGGGTCCGACACCACACAAAGAATAAAAAGTCCTTAATGGCCTCCTGAACCTTCCTATTCAGAGGTGATTGAACAAACGGTTCTGAAGTCCAAAAAAGTTGACTGTACTTACTCAAGAAAGAAATGAGTGAAGCATGCCACCGGAAGAAGGGTAATTTGGTTCATGAGGGACATGAACACATTACCAATGTACGAAGATAATATTTCTTAATTAATATGGAGAGAGAAGTTTATCCCCAGCGGAGTCGCCAAAAGTTGTCGGCACTATTTTGAAATGTATTGATATTTTCGAGATTTTTTAATTATTTTAATAATTTTAAAATTCAAAATAAAGCTCAAAAATTAAGATTTTTTTTAAAAAATAATTTTTATTTTTGCCAAGTGCCTCTGATCACAAGAAACTCAGAAAACCACTTTCCATAATTTTCCCAAGAGTATTTAATTTAATAAAAATATTTTTTATACAAAAATACAAGGTTCCCTAAAAATCAACTTTTATACTTGAACTTAATCAAATAATTTTCAAATTTTTACAGTGGATAAACATGATTTTTATGAACAATGTAGGATTGATTTTGTTAATTTTTTATATATAATTTACAAAAATTAACGTGAGATATTTATATTTAATCAAATATAGAAATTCNTATAAGGAAAATCAAAGAGCAAGCGCAGCACGACACAATCTTATTAATTTTGCAAAATAGCAAATAAAACTCGAAAGGGAAAAGGTGAAGTTCAGAACCCAGTGCGAGACCTACTTTATAAAGCATAACGCTCAGGTGGAACTAGTCCACCAAAACACCTATTGTGGGTCCGACACCACACAAATAATAAAAAGTCCTTAATGGCCTCCTGAACCTTCCTATTCAAAGGTGATTGAACAGACGGTTCTCAAGTCCAAAAAAGTTGACCGTATTTACCCAAGAAAGAAATGAGTGAAGCATGCCACAGGAAGAAGGGTAATTTGATTCATGAGGGACATGAACACATTACCGATGTATGAAGATAATATTTCTTAATTAATATGGAGAGAGAAGCTTATCCCCAGCGGAGTCGCCAAAAGTTGTCGGCACTATTTTGAAATGTATTGATTTTTTCGAGATTTTTTAATTATTTTAAAAATTTTAAAATTCAAAATAAAGCTCAAAAATTAAGAATTTTGTAAAAAAATAATTTTTATTTTTGCCAAGTGCCTCTGATCACAAGAAACTCAGAAAACCACTTTCCATAATTTTCCCAAGAGTATTTAATTTAATATAATTATTTTTATACAAAAATACAAGGTTCCCTAAAAATCAACTTTTATACTTGAACTTAATCAAATAATTTTCAAATTTTTACAGTGGATAAACATGATTTATATGAACAATGTAGGATTGATTTTGTCAAATTTTTATATATAATTTACAAAAATTAATGCGAGATTTTTATATTTAATCAAATATAGAAATTTACTAGGTAATTCAAGTCGTCATGATGTTTTTCCTAGACTTCTTTGACCATAAGAAACCCACTAAAATTATTCCCATAAATTTTCAAATGATATTTTGATTTATATAATTAAAATAAACGATAATCGTCGCCTTAGCTTGAAAATTAGGGCTAGAATCATAGAGGTGCCCTCTGACCTTAGAAAAATTAGAGGACATAATCTTTATCATGAGGAATAAACCCTCAAAATTTCAAGCCATGGTGAGCAATGTTTGATCATAATGAATTAAATTACTCTAGAAGGTATTTAATTCATTAAAAATTAAGGGATAAGAAAATAATTTCTATTTTTAGTGCACATTATTCTCCTCTATTCACTAGGCAAAAAGATATTTTTCTTGTATTTTTATGATTTTTCTAGAGAAAGATATAGATTTTTGAAGTTTAGGCATTTAAAATAATTCAGAAAATTCATATTTTTCTACTTATCCTACGCGGCGCCACCTCAACTTACGATGGCTCTGACCTCACATGCGACGCTCTGCTATTTAACACTGCCATCCACCTCAGCTGCTACACGGCCCGCGGTTCATGTTCCATGCGTCTATTTGTCTTGATCTCCTCCGTTCGTTGGATACACGCGCGATCAGACGACCCTCCGTTATTATCCCCAAGTGACCCAAACCATAAGCCATTCACACTAAAACCTTAAGATCTTTGTCTAGACTCAACTAAATTACATGCAGATTGTTTCTAAACATTTATCTACTCAAGAAGAACACATCTATATGGTTAATCAAGTATGAAATTGAGCCATTACAAATGAATAATCAAAAGAATCTCGGACTAGGGTTAGAGCACAATACCTCTGTCTGAGAGGGGAGGCCTCAATCAGATCGTTGTGGTAGCTTCAATTGAGTCCAAAGAACCTCCAGATGAAGTCTTGTGCCCTAGTAAATCTTCTAAATATGATTTCAATCAAACTCGATTCTAGGCTGTTTTAAAGGGGGCTTTGATGGGGAATCAACTTCTTTCATTGTGGGGATGGTGTGTGCACAATTCATTGAAGTTTTGTTCATTGTGGAGGAGTGGAGAGATCTGTATTGGTTTTAGGGAACAATTCAGTGAAGAAATTGGTTCTAAAAGGTGGCTATGAGTGGCTGAGAGCAAGGGGATTGCACCTGGGATGGTTTGGAGAGGCTCTGGCGAGATTTTGGCAGAGTTTCCCCAGGGTTTCAAGCACTCCCTTCTTTGGCTGGGGAGAGTTTCAGTTATAGCCATGGCTGCCTGGTGAAGTTCATGGCTAGGAATTGGGTGCTAAAGCATGATGAGGTGGAGGGAAGAAAGGGTCTGATGACCAATAGGAATGAGCCAAGTCAGGGAGGTTTAATTTTGGGTTTTGGCCATTTTGGCCTCCCTTAGGCTGGCTGCTTCCGGCGGTTGAGGTGGTGGCTGGCCAGAGTCTGGTCACCTCTAAGCTGAGGGAGGTTCAAGGGTGGCTAATGATGATTAACTCCCAAGGGTAAGCAATGATGGCAAAGATATTTCAAGTTTAAGCCAAATTTGATGTTATTGTGGTAATTTTGGAAATTTTGGGTAGTTTTGGGCAATTTGAGTATTTTGAAATAGTTTGAAATGATTTTTGAACAAATCTAGGTATTTTGGGGTGAATTTGGGAATTTTGACCAAATTTGGGGTTTCAAGGGCATTTAGGTTCTTTGGGTGGATTTAGGGGCAAAGGACTAAGTTGGATATTTTTTATAGAATTGGGTTGTCAACCATGATGTATGAGCAATGGACCAATGAAATCTCCATTTGGGTCCTCTATGTACTCATCTTTTCTAAACCCCAGTCTAGGGCTAGTGGGTTTAGGGGACCATCTACATGAGTTTCTCTAAAGATCAAGGGACCAAAGTCAACAATTTTGTGTTTAGGGTTGCAAGTGAATGGGGTGAAAGTGAGTGACAGTGAGTGAACTAGCTTCAAACCAACACCTGGGCAGCCCTAAGGTCTAGTAGTCTTATGGGAAGTCTCCTTAAGATCCTTCAAACTGACCCCACCTAATAAGTGCTAGAGGTTAAGACCAATATGTGGAATTTCAAGTTGAGCAGGGAAGAGTTTAGAGTTTCTAATGGTGAGGGTTCCTTTTCTAGTTTTCTATAAATAGTCAATAGGAAAGTCCTATGGCTAGACTCTAAGATACTAAAGAAGAAAAACTAAACCTCAACTAAGAGTGAGGTCTACACAAATCATGACAGATATCAAAATTAAAATTTTACCCTTATCTTGAAATTGTGACAACCTATTATATTTCAATCATCCACAAAGTTTATTATGATCAATATTACCCATTTACCTTTTTATTAATCCTTAAATTTGATTAAGGTATTAAATTTCCAAAATTAACATTTTTCCCCTACGGCTCCCTATCCTATAACTTATCAAATAAAACTCAAGTGGCATTGAAATTTCCATGGGATCTCAATCATGAGTTAATTAAAATATCAAAGGAAAAGATGTGGTCTTTTAGATTTTTATTTAATTTATATAACTATATTAATTCAAAAATAAGATTTTTCAATTTTATTTTATTTAATTAAACAAAATAAGATTTTTGGTCATGGGAGAAATATTAGAGGTTCACCTTGGTCAGAAGAACACTTAGACAAAATTTCATCAATTTTGAAATTAAATTTTAATTATTATAATTATTTTAATGAAAAAATAAGAAAAATTCATTTTTAATATTTTAAAATTTATTTTTAACTTAGAAAAATTTAGAAAATTATTCTAATGAGTCCAAAGTGATCAGGAAGTAATTACAAACATTTTGAACCATTTTTATATTTTTTTTGAAAATTTTGATTATTTTTAATTCAAAATATAGCTTAAATATAGTATTTTCTCAAAAATAATTTTTATTTTCCCTAAGTGCTCTAGATCACAAAGAACTCAAAAAACCACTTTTCATTATTTTTCTAAGTATATTTAATTTAATATAATTATTTTCTGCAAAATACATTTTTTCTTAGAAAATTAATTTTAGTACTTAAACTTAATCAAATAAATTTCAAACTTTTACAGTGAGTCAATATGATTTTTCTACACAATATGGAATTGATTTAATTATTTTTTAGGTAATATCTTGTTAAAATAAATTAATAATAACTATAAGCATTTAATAAACTATACAAAATTATCCAAACCATTCTTTTTCCTAAGTTTCGCCGACCATAGGAAACCTATTAAAATTCATCTTATAATTTTCCAAGTTGTACATTAATTTCTATAATTATTTTAATCCAAAATAGAAATCCAAGCTTGTAAATTAGGGTTACAGACATACAAATGCTCTCTAACCTTAGAAAAATTAGAGAACATCCCCTCTATCATGCGGAATGAACCACCAAGGTTTCAAGCTACGGTGGATAATATTTAATCAATTAAAATTAAAATACCTCATAGTCTATTTATATAATTAAAAAATAGAGAGTGAACAAATAATGTTTATTTTTGGTCCAAATTATTCTCTTTTGTTCACTGAGCAAGAAGGTATTTCTATTTTATTTTTATGATTTTTTATGCAAAGTTATGAATTTTTGAAGCTCTGGCATTTATTTAATTCATAAAATCCCTATTTTTCTACTTAACTCAGTCAGCGCCAATTCATCCTATGGCGGCTCCAAAAGGCCATGTGGTGCTCCGCCATTTGACGTCACCTCTTGACTCAGTTTCCACGTGTCTCGCCATAACGCTCCATCTGTTCGTGCGGTGCAATCCAGAGCATCCATTTGATACACGCGCGACGGGACGACCCTCTGTCATCGACCTTGATTAACCAAATTCGTAGGTCATTCAACTTCAAACCCTAAGGTCTCTCTCGATACTCAACCAAATTAAGTGTGGTTTGTTCCTACACCTTCATCTACTCAAGACACACACATCCTTATGGTTAAAATGCTATGAAATTAAACTTTTCTTCAAAATTGTTGAAATTGAGCTCAAAATTTTGGTTAATGATCTATACCTTAGCCCAAGAGGTAAGGCTTCAATTGGGTGCTTGTTAAAGCTTACTTGTGAGTTGACAAACCTCCTCTAAATATCTTTTTGAGCTGAAATAGGGTATGGGTAGGATTTTAATGAAAAGGTGGAATGACCTTGTTCTAGGAGTGGGTTAGAGAGCTCAAGAGAGGGGGATTTTGATGGAGAACTTCCTTTTTTGATCTGAGGAAGCTTTTGGAAGGTTTAATTAGAAGTTTGGTGGGGTTTTATGGAATGACAGAAAATGCCCTAGTTTTTTATCTCAAAATTGAGCACAAGTAGAGGAATCCAGATGGGAAAAATGGTGGGCTTGAGCTTAAAAATTCTTGAAGAGTCTTTGGAAGCAATTGGATAGAGTCTCCTAAAGGAAATTTATTAGTTCTTTTTTGGTCATGAAGGAGGTGGGTTTAAATAACCATGGAAGGGGAGGAGCTCAGAGCTTTAATTCAGGTGCACTTAACAGCTTATGTGGAGGGCTGAAGAGTACCAAAGAACAACTGGGATGAGCCAACATGGATGGGTGAATTTTAGTGCATTTGGGTGAGAGGCTCTCTTGGTTTTGGGTTTTTTGGCCACTACGCTGACTCGCAGGTACAAAGGTGGTGGCCGGAGAAGTCGGGGGAGCCAAAAGAGGGCTAATGATGATTAACCTTTAATGGTTAAGGCTGCTGGCAAGTATATCTTTGATTAAGACAAATATGGGAGGAGATCCCTTAAATCAAAGGACCATTGGTCCATAGCTCACATAGGGTGGGATAGGTAGGTCTAGCCTAGTCACTAGAGTCCAAATAGTGGTTGTGGTGGTTTTGGTTTGATCAATTTGATTTGGTTTGGTCAACTGTGGTGCATGGGTTCAATTTTGAGCATTTTGGTTTGAAGTTGGGCTTAGTTCAAGCTAGTCATGGCATTGTGCTCAATTAATTGATTAAAATGGTGTAGTGATTTTCATGAGGAGTTTAGAAAAATAATTGAGTGATTTTTTATTTGATTTGAAAGTTTAATTTCTAGGATTTTGGCTCATAGCTAATTTTGGTGCATTTGGGTTAACCTTAGGTTTGAATTGGGCTAGGGCTTTGGTTAAACCCAATTTAAGGTTCAAATTGGTCCAACGGATTGCCATGAAGAGTTCTCGATACAAATTGAGTGGAAATTTTGGGGTTTTGAAGTTCACTTTGGTGGAATTTAGAATTTGGGGAAAATTTTGGGGTTTTGGTCCAAGTTAAAGTTGAGTGAGATTGGTGCTTGACCAAGCCCAATTATGGGTTCAATTTGATGTGGGGGAGTGTTGTAATGAGTTCGGGATTTACAATTGAGGCAATTGGATTGGTTTGGGGGTTCAATTTTGTGAAATTTTGACTTGGGATCAAATTGGAGCTTTGGGATTGAGATTGAAATTAGGCTTGAAATTGGGCTCAATTGAACTTGGATTTGGGTTTAATCAATTTTATACAAGTTGAATTTGAGTTTAGAATTGAAATTGGGAAAAATTGGGATAAAATTGGTGGACATTGGGGGTGAATTGAGGTAATTGGGCCTTTAAGGGCAAGTTGGGGCTTTGGGTCAAAATTTGTCAAATTGGCCAAATTGGGCTAAATGGAGGGGTTCAAAGGTTTTGGGATAATTTGGTCACTAAGGGTATTTTTGTAATTTTGGCAAAATCAGGGGTATTTTAGTAATTTTAAATATTTTTGGTGTGTTTTGGGAAATTTGGGTGGTTTCAAATGGTTTGAAATGAATTTTGGACAAAATCAGGCATTTTGGGTAATTTTTGGGATTTTGGTCAAAATCGGGGTTTCAAGGGTAGTTTGGTAAATTGGGGTAGGTTATGGAGGCAAAAGGCTAAATTGGGTATTTTTGTAGAATTAGGGTTGCCAACTGATACACTGAAAATATATGCATTTTTAGACCCATATTTTATACTTATATTTGGTAATATTACACCTTAATGGAAGGTATTTTGATGTTTTCTTACAGGTTGTTGATTTTTATGACTTAAAACAAAAAAAGAAGCAAAAAGGATGGAATTTGGAATCAAAATAACGTTTTGAAGAAGTACATAGTGCTCACTGCACCAAGGGCATCGCTGACAGCACAGAACAACAGAACAGCTGAATTTTTTACTAAGCACCGACGACACCAGACTAGCTCTAATGGCGCCAAAGGCGGTTCAGCCCCCGTTTCTAGATGGTTTGATGTATTTGGACAATTTTTCCAGAGTTTTTTGAGGCACCTCTTGGAGAACCGACCTTGGGCTTTATTTGGGGCTGAAATTCATCAGGAAACGGACTCCTTTTCACTCTAAAACGTTCCATCATGCTCCATTTTCGCCATTCTTCATAATCCATCTTCATTCCACCACCATATTGGAGTCCATTAGTGATTTTCCTTTTATATTTTAGAGTTTGTGTGGTGAGCTTTAGTGTGAAACTTTCTGTAAGAGTGTTGGAGAAGGAGAAAAATGAGAGATATCTTCTTCCCGCATTTCTAAGAAAAGACTACAAGGGATTTGCTTTGTGAAAGAATTTCAGATAAGTTTTGTCTGTTTATTAGTGTTGTATGAACTTGCTTATATGAATTTTGTGTTTTATTATATCTTTCTCATAAAATCTGAGTAGTTCCCTCTATCTTTCTCGCTACTCTAAGATATGGTAAAATGAAGAGATAATATGATGTGGCAATATTAAAATATAAAATAAATTGTGATGATTTTTCAACTCCAAACTTAATTTATATTTTCATCAAGCCCAATTGAATTGTTAAAATATGTTGTGAAACATATGATCCGGGAAATGGAGTATGAGTTCTATAACAATTAAAATATGTTGTAAAACATATGATCCGGGAAATGGAGTATGAGTTCTACAACAGAGTGAGTATCACATATGATTTCATTAAGGAGAAATTCGTTCATGGAATTAAGTGCAAATAAATAGGGAAATATTATTTGTTGGGTGTAGAATTAGAGAATCTTTAGGGTGACAGACTAAAATCCCCAATTTGGTCTTAGTGTTTAAAAAATAATGTGAGAGTTAGCCTTCAGGTGAAGAGAAGTGGGAGCTCTGGAGTGGAAGCCGGTATCCTCCTAGCCTAGCCACAGATTTAAGGACTAAATCTAAGATTAGCGAATGAGCTATGCACTGTATAAGGGTAGAGAATTATAATTGCTCTTATTTGGCACAATACACATTATAAACATTTATCTCAACTCATTTTACCAGAACTTCATTATAGTGGGAATGATGATTTTTCATATAAAAAATCTTCATTACATAAACACAGTTAGTAGATTAGTATTTAATTTTTAAACTTTCCATTTCTATTTTGTTAATAGTTAAGTACATTAGTTTTGATAACATCTCAACATTTGAAATTAGTGACATTGATTTTGTTTGATTTTTTGTGAATTTCCTAGTAAAAATTATCATTGTCAATTTACACCTTCCCTGTGGGAGCGATATTTGGGGCTTAAATAGAAAGTCCTTTATCACTTGATAACGATACGTATACTTGCGTAGAATCCCATTATTAATTGCCTATAATTATATATATTCTACACAACTTACTTTTCAAACAAGGATCAAGTTTTTTGCACTATAGTGGTGTCAACTTCATAAATCCTTACATATAAAAAATCGGGATCGAGTTTTTGGCGCCGTTACATGGGGAAGGTACCGATTAAATTTAGGTAGATTAAATAGTTTTGATAAATTAGGAAAGTTAGAGATGATATATACACTATAAAAGTATATAAAAATAAAAAAAATATCCAAAAAATAAAAAATCCAAAAGGAAATTTTTTTAAGAGTGTTTTTTTTTTAAAAAAAAATTTTACATTACTTACTTTATTTGTTATGTGAAATATTGGATCTGAAGGCTTAGTACCTTACGATTCAAAGACAATAAAGAGAAATTAAAATTTTAAAAGAAATGACAAATAAATTAGAAAATCCAATAAATGAGAATCGATAAAGACCTTTAAAAGATTATGTGAATCCGACAGTAGATGAACTTCACTTGACTATTTAAAATCCTGATGTTGTTGCTAATTCATCTGAGCTTAAACCTGCTATTATCCAAATGATACAAAATAATCAGTTTGGAAGATCACCTACTGAAGATCCTAACTTACGTCTTGCTAGTTCTCTTGAGATTTGTGCTACATTTAAGTATGACGGAGTGTCTAATGATGTTCTTAGGTTTAGACTTTTTTCTTTTTCATTAAGGGATTCTTGAAATATGTGCTACTTTTAAATATAATGGAGTGTCTAATGATGATGTCAGGCTTAGAAATTTTCCTTTTTATTTAAGGGACAAAGCTTAAGCTTGGTTAAATTCATTAGCACCTGGATTATTAGAACTTGGGGAGAACTATCACAAAAATTCTTGGCTAAATATTTTCCACCCTAAAAAATTTAGAACTTGGGGAGAACTATCACAAAAATTCTTGGCTAAATATTTTCCACCCTCGAAAACCCCTAAGCTTAGAAATGATATTACATTGGCTAAATTTTTCCACCCTTGAAAACGGCTAAACTTAGAAATGATATTACATCTTTTTGTCAGTTTGAAGGGGAATCAATATATGAAGCCTGGGAAAAATTTAAGATCTTCTTACGAAGTGTCTTTTTGTCAGTTTGAAGGGGAATCGATATATGAAGCCTAGGAAAGATTTAAGGATCTCCTTAAAAAATGTCCACACTATGCTTTACCAGTTTTGTCAGTTTGAAGGGGAATCAATATATGAAGCCTGGGAAAGATTTAAAGATCTTCTTAGAAAATGCCCACACCATACTTTGCCAGATTAGTTAATAATTCAAACCTTTTACAATGGATTAGTAGGATCACTAAGATATATTATAGATGCTATTGCGGGTAGATCATTAATGTCAAAACCTTTTGATGAAGCATATTCTTTAATTGAAGAAATGGCTACTAATAATTTTCAATGGCTCTCTGAAAGGGTAAATCTTAGGAGAGTAGCCAGTATTCATGATTCTGATGCAATGTCTATTTTGGCATCTCAAATTGCTTTTATTTATAAAAAAGATTGATTAAATAGGAGTGAACTATTCTCAAAAACCCCCAGTATTAGAGGAAAATTCACTAGGACAGATTATTGATACTCAACCATCTTATGAAACTTTAAACGATATAAATAATCAAAATAACAATCCCTATTCTAACTATTTTAACCCTGGATGGAAAAATCACCCTAATTTTAGTTCAAATAATTATAACAATCCGATGAATCCATTCAAAAATCCGAACAATCAAGGAAATGCTAATTTTTGACCTTATTATCCTCCAGTATTTAACTCTAATCTTAACCCATAAGTTAAGGAAAAGAAGTTGATGATGGAAGAAGTGATGTTGAATATGGGAAATCAAATACAAAACCAAGGAGCTGCTATTAGAAATATTTAAAATTAATTAGGACATATTGCTATTTCACTTAGTAACAGACCTTCTGGAATTTTTTCGAGTACTGTGGAAGTTAATCCAAATGATTAAAATAAAGAGCAAATTAAAGCTATTCAATTACGAAGTGGAAAAGAAGTTGAAACAAGGATCCAAAGAGAAACTAAAGTTGTTAAAGAGAAGGAAGAAATGTAAAATGATCAATATGAAAAAGAACAAACACAGGTTCCTTTAGATAAACCATTACCTCTTTTTCCTCAATGATTGAAGCAGAAAAAGAAAGATAAACAATTTACAAAATCTTTGGAAATCCTTAAGAAATTAACAATAAATATTCCTTTTCTTGAAGCTTTGGAACAAATGTCAAGTTATGTGAAATTTATGAAAGATGTACTAAATAAGAAAAGGAAGTTTACAGATCAAGAGACTGTTGCACTTACTAAAGAGTGTGGTGCTATTATTCAGAAAAAACTTCTTGAAAAATTAAAAGATTCTGGTAGTTTTACTATACCTTGTGCAATTGGTGAAAAGTTTTTTTGGAAAAGCTTTATGTAATTTAGGAGCGAGTATCAATCTTATGCCCTTACCGATCTTTAAACGTTTAGATTTGGGAGAAATTTCCCCTACTACTATAACTCTTCAGTTAGTTGATCGATCAATAACTTATCCAAAAGGAGTTATAGAGGATGTACTAGTAAAAATGGATAAATTTATTTTCCTTGTAGACTTTACAGTATTGGATATGGATGAAGATAAAGAGATTCTTATTATTTTAGAGAGACCATTTCTTGAAACAGGAAGAGCTGTAATAGTTGTGAAAAATGAGAATTAATAATAAGATGTAATGATCAAGAAGTAAAATTTAATATAGCAAAAGCTATGAAATATCCTGCAATAGAAAAAGAAAATGAATGTTTCAGGATGGAAGTAGCTGCTTATCTGAGTAATGAACAGTTTAAGAATGAGTGTGAAAATAACTTAAAGCAAAGATAAATTTTTTAGAATGAAGATGAAATAAAAGGAGAAGATTTGGATTATGTATAGGGAAAATTTGAAATGTTAGACTTGTTGGAAAAAGATAGTAAAAATCTTATTCCTTCAAGTATTAAACCACATGAACTTAAATTAAAGATATTACCTGCCCATTTAAAGTATGTATTCTTAGGAGAGTCATCTACATTGCATGTTATTATATCTTTTGAGTTAACTGAAATTCAAGAACAAAAGTTGATAGAAATGTTGAACAAGTATAAAAAGGCTTTTTGATGGACTTTAACAGATATTGAAGGAATTAGTCCTTCAATTTGTATGCACAAAATTTTATTGGATGAAAAGTATGAACCTAAAGATGATCCTCAGAGAAGATTAAACCCAATAATGAAAGAAGTTGTTAAAAAGATATTTTAAGGTTAGATGCTTGAATTATATATCCTATTTCAAATAGTGCTTGGGTAAGCCCAATTCACTGTGTTCCAAAGAAACGAGTGACTGTTAAAGAAAAAAAAAATTAATTAATAAAAATAAGACAAGTTACTAGTTGGTGAATTTATATTGACTATAGAAAATTAAATATGGCCAGCAAAAAAGATCACTTTCCTTTACACTTTCTAGACAAAATGTTAGATAGATTGGCTGGGAATAAATATTATTGCTCTTTAGATGGATATACCGGTTAACACCAAATTCCAATTGCTCCAGAGGATCAAGAGAAAAAAAACATTTACAAGCCCATATGGAACATTTGCTTTTCGTATAATGTCTTTGGGATTATGCAATGCACCTGCAACATTTTAAAGATGCATGATGTCAATTTTTAGCAATTTTATAGAACATTGAATGGAAGTGTTTATGGATGATTTTTTTGTGTTTGGGACTTTGTTTGAGTTATGTCTTAATAATTTAGAAAAAGTTCTGGAAGTATGTGAAAAAGTCAACCTAGTATTAAATTGAAAAAAAAGTAAATTTATGGTTTCAAGAGGTATTGTGCTTGGGCATAAAATTTCTTAAAAAGGCATGGAGGTAGACTCTGCGAAAATCTGAGTTATAGAAAAATTACCACCACCTACTAATGTTAAAGGGGTGAGAAGTTTTCTAGGACATGCTGGTATTTACAGGCGCAACATAAAAAATTTTTCAAAAATAACTAAGCCGCTATGCCAACTTTTAGAAAAGGATAAGAAATTTGATTTTGATGAGGAATAGATAAAAGCATTTGAATTATTAAAGAAAAAATTAGTCACTATACCTACAATAGTACCACCTAACTGGGAAAAATCATTTGAAATAATTTAGGATGCTAGTGATTATGTTATTGGGGTTGTATTAGGACAAAGGCACGACAAAGTTTTTAAAGCTATATATTATGCTAGTAAGACTCTAAATGATGCACAAATTAATTATACTAATACTGAAAGAGGGTTATTAGCTATTATTTATGCCTTTGATAAATTTAGACCTTATTTTATCGGAACTAAATGTATAGTGCATACAAATCATTCTGCTATTAAATACTTAATGCAAAAGAAGTCTGTTAAACCAAGATTAATTAGATGGATACTTCTATTGCAATAGTTTGATTTTACTATGATTGATAAAAAAGGAAATGATAATAAAATAGCTGATCATTTGTCTAGGATAGAAATAAAAATATTAACTAATTTTGTGAATGAAATTTTAGAAAATTTCTCTGATGAACAGTTATATAGTATTGATGAAATGGATATACTCTGATATGCTGATATAGTGAATTATATTGTAAGTGATATTTTACCACCTGATATAAAAAATCCACAATTAAAGAAATTTATATATGATTCAAAAGATTATTTTTAGGATGACCCATATTTATATAAATAATGTAAAGATCTAATTATTAGAAGATGTGTGCCTTATAAAGAAACTCAACAGATAATTGAAAGATGTTATGATTCTGAATTTGGAGGACATTTTAGAACCAATAGAGCTGTATATAATATTTTGCAAGCTTGATTTTAATGGCATGCTATTTTTAAAGATGTTAATAAATATATTAAAATGTTTGATATATGTCAATGTGTAGGAAATATTTCTAGAAGAAACGAAATGGCCTCTAAATTACACATTGGAAGTTAAAATTTTTGATGTGTGGGGATTAGATTTTATGGGACTATTTATGCATTCATTTGGAAACTTATATATATCACTTGGTATTGATTATATGTCCAAATGGATTGAAGCTATTGTTGTACCCAGATGTGATGCTCGAGTGTTTCTAAATTTTTAATTAAAAATATTTTTACAAGATATGGAATGCCGAGAGTAATTTTTACGGATGGAGGATATTATTTTAGGAGTAAGAGAATCGAAATATTAATTAAGAAATATGATATTATGCATATATTCTCTACTACTTATCATCCTCACACTAACGGTCTAGCAGAGATACCAAATCGTGAAATTAAACGTATTTTAGAAAAAGCTGTAAATCCTTATAAATTGGATTGGTCTGCTAGACAAGATACTGCATTATGGGCATATAAAACTGCTTATATGACTCTTATAGGAATGTACCCATACCGACAGATATTTGGAAAAACATGTCACTTACCAGTAGAATTAAAACATAAAACATTTTGGGCTATTAAGGAATTTAATTTTAATCTAAAAGATGTTGATGAGAAAAGATTATTGCAACTCAATGAACTTGAGAAAATAAGAAATGAAGCACATGATAATGCAAAATCTATAAAGAAAAAATGAAAATATGGCATGATCGAAAGATCATTCAGAAGAAATTTGAGCCTAGACTAGAAGTTCTGTTATATAATACAAGATTGAGATTGTTTTAAGAAAAACTGAAATCCAGATGGTTAGGACCATTCAAAGCGATTAAAGTCTATCATTATGGAATTGTTGTTATTAAAGATTTTAACACTGGAAAGGTATTTAAAGTTAATGGGCGTCGTCTGAAACATTATTATGAATGACACATAACTCAATTTAAAAGAAGTATTAATGTTAAGTCAACCCAACTAAACAAATGGTGTGTTGGGCTGACGACGTTAAACGAAGTGCTTTTTGGGAGGCATTTCATACATATATGTCTATGTATTACTATTTTGTTTGATAAGTGTCAAATATATTAATAGATAATAATCCTACACAATTGCATTTAATATAAATTAAGTCAAATATTGGTATTGGAGAAAAAGTTGGAATTACATTGAACGAAAAATGAAAGTCACAAACTTTTGGCCGCTAGCGCCGACAGCGCCAAAATGGGCACCGACAATGCCCAAGAAAATGGACCTCAGCGCCGGCAACGCCAATCAGGAGCGTTGACGATGCCGAGAGTGGTTTGACGGTTCAAACAACTTTTGGCAGAATTTGACGGGATTTTGCTCCATAATAACCACTGGGAGGTGTTTTTAAAGTCCTAAAAACTTCATAGGATGCCTAGAAACTTCCTAATTTTGAATTCTATGGCTTCAAATTCTAGAAATACTTCAAGGTATGGATTTTTCAATAGAATAAATTTTATTAGTTTCGACGTGCAGAGATTATACGATAAAGTTATTATAAAGAAGAGATTGATCAAGGAGAGAGGATTTGTTAATCATGGATTGCTCAATCCAAGTGCTCCGGTTAACAAGATCATTTTGCAAAGGCAATGAGAAGTTCTGTGTTATACTATTGCTTCGGTTGTTGTGGATGTAGTGCATGAGTTCTATGCAAATCTACATAGAATTACCCAAGGAGTAACCTTCGTATGATGTAAGGCTGTACCATTTACTCCTGCAAGGATTAATGAATTGTATATGTTAGAAAATGTTCCAATATGTCATTATACAAATTTTATTCCTACACAAGATTTGATGCAAGAAGTTTATAATTTTCTGACGGACTGAAGTGATATGTGGGAAGTACGAGATGAAGGATATATTAGTTTTCCTGCTTCATCACTTAATCAAATTTCAAATCTGTGGCATATCTTTATTTGTGAAGAATTAATCCCTACTATGAAGATTAGTAGAGTGACGAAGGAAAGTGCTATTTTAAACTACTATATTCAAATGGAAAATCCTATTGATATAGTATCAATCATATTTAAATCTGTTATGGATATCATTATGAATGGGCCAATTTATGGACTTGGGCATCCTTCTACAATTTTTCTGATTTGCATTCAATCCCAACTGCCATATGAAAGTTAAGAAAAAAATTTACTACCATGGGAGCCCATGATCCCTATTGATGATCAGTATGTTAGTAATGGAAATGAAGCACTAAATGCTTATGGATCATTCTTCACATGCTCCAACTCCATTAATACCACCAACTGTAGAAACTTCGCTTGCTTTGGAGAAGAAATTAAAGAAAATTGAAAGGAAACTTCAGAGTATTATGAATGCAGTGGGAGATCTTAAGTACCTTTTTAATCACCTTGATTGGAGAATGAAAGAAAATTTTGATCATACTGGAACTTTTGAAGCAGGATTAGTTCGGATGTTTAAAAAAAATGAGTGGATTGAAGAAAATTCTACAAATCAATTCCCGTACCGATCCTTCTACAACCTATATGTTCATTACCAATCCATGGGAGATATTAAAGGAGGTGAAAGCACTGAAGATGAAGCGGAATGACTGATGACTTTGGATTCTCTACTTGCTTAAGAATATGTATGTATTTGATGTAATTGTGTGGATTTAATTTGATTTGATTTGGTTTGGTTTATTTTTACTTTATAATTCTGAACTTTGATTATGTGTATAGCTTTGTGTCAGCGTTTAGTGTTGTGGCTTGATTTGACACTAATTTATAATTAGTTTGTTTAATAGGTGTGAATGTGTGATTTGTGAAATGTGTTGTAAAAAATGTATTTTCATATATAAAAGTTAGTTTGTTGTTGTTTGTGAAAATGATTGTTTGTGGATGTTTATTTGTGAATTATTGTTAGATAAAAATTTGTGCTTAAAAATACTAAGAAACTTTGGAGTAAATTAAAAGGAAATTAAAATTTTGAAAAATAAAAATAGTGAATTTTGGGCCTTCAGCACCGACGGTGCTCACATGGGCGCCGACGGTGCTTTTGACCCGAGAACAATAATAACCCCTTTAATTCACAATTTTCACCACAAAACCTCCATTTTTACCCCTAAAGTCACCTTCAACCTACAGTTTTCACACTTAACGCTTGATTTTGGGCGGATTTGAGGCGATTTAGAGGCAAAGGAACTTCAATTTCATTTTCTCTAGGTAAGAGCTACACTTTAAAGTAAAAATTCTTTATTTTCACCAAAGAGACGTAGTGGATTTAAGTTTAAAGTGCTTTACATTTTGATTTTCAGAATTTTGGAATTTATTCCGATTTTTATCAATTTTTTTCTAGATTTCCTATGGCACCAAGTTCGAGCAAAAGAAAAATAGAATATGACGAGCAAAAAGTTTGTTAGATTTAAATCTAGTGCTTGATTTCATAATCTTTGAGAAAATAAGAAAGTGATTCTGGATCGAGGTTTCAAAAATCTGGGAGGAGAAGTTGAATGATTGATTATCACTCAACAGTGGGAAAGCTTTTGCTATTTTACTATCGATGCAATAGCTAGGATAGTTATGAAATTTTATGCCAACTTTCTAGAGGCTTCTGATGATTTTGTTTTTGTTCGAGGAAAAAGGGTGGAGTTTACTCCAAGAAAAATAAATGAGTTTTATCAGTTACAAGATGTTTATAGATGTCAATATCATTCATTCTCTGCCACAAATGAGGCCTTAGATGAGGTTATTTTTTTTCTGACTAATGAGAAAGGGGCTTGAAAAGTAAAGAATGGAGTTAAAGTCAACTTTCCCCTTTCTATGTTAAATGTAGTATCAAAGGCCAGATATTATTTTATTTCTGGGAGGATGATTCCAACAAACCATCATAGTGAAGTGACCAAGGATAGAGCCATGCTAAACTACTATATCCAACAAGTGATGGATATAAATGTAGGTTCTATCATTTATATGAACACCCAATCTATTGATCTAGGAGGGAACACTGGTGGATTGGCACACCCTGGTCTCATTTGTACACTTTTTGAGCATGCAGGAGTTGATTTTAGACCTGATGAGGAGAGGATTGAGCCTCGAAGACCGATTGGGTTTGTAAACATTAAGACTTATGAGTCTCGTGTTGATTGGAGATCTGGAAGTAAGGTCAGGGGTATTCCTTCTACTTCTAGAACCCCTACTTTTAGTGAGCCTACTTCAAGTGACCCTAGTAACAGGGAGTTATTGGATTAGATGATGATTCAACGAGGAGATAATTTGAGTATGGATCATAGGATGCAGAACATGGAGGCCAGAAATGCTCATACAAATGATATGATTCACCAGAAGTTTGAATATGATGCTACTATGATGACGCTTTAGTGAAATACCTAAGGGGTGATCATTTAGTTCAATTCCCTATTCACACAGTTTATACTCCATATCAACAGCAGAAGTTAGATGTTAATGATGAAGAAGATGATGACTGATGATCTTTTGTTTGTTTGTTTGTTTGTGTTTTACTTTGTGATTGTATTGTTTGTTTTGTGATATTGTTGAGACTTTCTTGTTATGTTGTAATGTGAAACTTTAATGTGTAAAACTGTTTTAATTTTTAGAATTTAGTTTAGTTCTGCTGTTAGTTTTAGCACTTTGTTATATATATTGTAATTAACTCTTTCTCAACAATTTTTACATAAATTATGTGCAATTTAATGTTTTAAGCCTTGTAGTTTTTAATATTAGCACCTGCAATATTTCTAAATTTATTTGTAAAAATCAGAATCTTCAACAGGTATGAATTTTCTTCATGTATTTAATGCTTTCTTTCACCCTTTTATTTTTAAATTCTTCACGTAAATCATTTAAAAAAATTTATGTTTGACGGGGGAGAAAAATTATTTTAAAAAAGAAAAGAGAGAACTTAATTTTATTTGTCCTCACTTAACTATATTTTCAAAAATTTTAAATTTAACATGACTTTTGGTATTAGGGGTTAACTTTGGATAACTATATTTATGTTTCTAAATATATAGTAATTTTAAGTAAAAAAATTTCAATAATAAAGGTTAATTCTAGAGACTAAGATATTTGATAAAAGAGAATAAGACTATGTTTTTCTAATTTAAGTAAAGGAATTTGTATTTTTGAAGTATTAAAAATCTTAAAAAATTCATGTAAAAAGAAAAGAATAAACTTTATGTAAATTTTAAGTTAATATAAATTTGTTAAGTGAAGAAATGTAAAAAGTTTTTTAACTTTAAGAAGAGGATAGTGAAGTTTAAAATCATTAAAGGCTATCCACATATAGTAATCCTCGCATACATAAAAAAAGAGAGAAGAAGAAAGAAAAGAAAAAGGGGATTAAAAATGATCCTGAAAAGTAAAGAAAAAATAAAAAAGATGTGGGGAGAAGCTTGAGGAGATGCCCAATTAAAAATTGGTTTCACAGAATTCAACTTAAGGAAAAAGACTTGGACACATTTTCTAAACTTTTTATTTGAGTATTAGCTTAATAATTAATAAAGTTTTATGAAGTTCTTTTTCATATGAATTTTCTAAGTGACTTTAATATGACAAATTGCATTTTTTCTTGAAAGAAATAGATTATCAGAAATCTTAGACTTAATTACTGAAAATCTTAGCACCTTTAGTATTAACTGGAGTTGTTTTGAATTTTTCTTAAGTTATACTATTCTGTTTAGAGAACTTAAATATGGAAGTGTAGAAGTTAAATTCCTTACCATAAGTCATATTTTTATGTATTAGAGGAGTTACTTGAGGACAATTAACATGTAACTTTGGGCAATTTTGATACACCGAAAATATATGAATTTTTAGACCCATACTTTATACTTATTTTTGGTGATATTGCACCTTAATGAAAGGTATTTTGATGTTCTCTCGTAGGTTGTTGATTTTTAGGACTTAAAGCAAAAAGAAAGCAAAAAGGATGGAATTTAGAGTCAAAATGACATATTTGAAGTAGTACTCAACGCAGACCGTGCCAAGGGCAGCGCCGATGGTGCAGAACAACAGAACAGCTGAATTTATTACTCAGCACCGATTGCGTCAGACTAGAGTTGATGGCACCCAAAGTGGTTCAATCCCTGTTTCTAGAAGGTTTGAGGTATTTTAGATAATTTTTTAAGAGTATTTGGAGGCACCTCTTGAAGACCCGACCTTGGGCTTTATTTGGGGCCAAAATTCATTAGAAAATGGGCTCCTTTTCACTCCAAAACGTTCCACCACGATCCATTTTCACCATTCTTCATAATCCATCCTCATTCTACCACATATTGGAGTCCATTAGTGATTTTTCTTTTATAGTTTAGAGTTTGTGTGGTGAGATTTAGT